>LAPY01003932.1:4016-27911 GCA_000970635.1 Eragrostis tef
CGGCCGCCGGGGCACGCAAGCCGCTGGTGCTCTGGCTCAACGGAGGTGAGTCATCCGACAACCTCACCACACTACCGTTCCCTAGCAGCAGCTCTAAAGCTCGATCGTTTATCTTGTTAAGTATAATGTATTTTGATTTGTGCATGCTTGAGAATTCCCTCCTTCAGTGTGCTGCAATGATCTTTCTTTTCTTGCTAGCAGCTATAGCTAATGATGGTGTTTTTTCAGGCATCTTAGTGGGAGCATGATCTTACACTATCATACTGTACTCTGTAAAAATAGTTGTGTTGACTGTTGACCAGACATTCCCTGGCTAGTCTTTTCATGAGCTCTTGCTATACTTTTGCCATAGTTTTTTGGAGTTTCAAAGGAGGCACACTAACAACTTTCCAAAGCTTTTGAGTTTTGACACAAACTTCCAAGTTCAAACTTCTTGTCACAAGCCCAACTACAGCTATCTAACGGAAAGCGCCAATCTTATCCTTTCTACTGCCCTCTAAAATGAACATGAAAAACTAGCTTTTTAAAAGGACTAACATATAATGCGTCTGGATTATGATGAAGGAGCATTACTGAGCAATTGGTTGATTTCTATTCAAGGCGGAGGTTGCAGTGCAGTAGGGGTAGTAAATGCATGGAGTAAGTTTGTTTGTGCATAGACGTGACCACTGCCTGAACAAACAAACACGAGCCGAGGCTGCTGCTCCTGCGCTGCTTACGTGCAGTGCTCGAGCAACATGACAAGTTCTATCCTTTGGCCTGTTCGCCCTTTTTGTTTAGCCTTTTGCTGTGATACTTTAGGGTAATAGTGTCAGTGCGTGTGAGACAGTGAGAGGGACAAAAACCACTAGGCCAGTAAACTTCATGCTTGGTCCTGTAATCTGTGACATGATCTTTGGAAGAATTTATGCTACAAAGATGTTATTAATAACCTATGACGCTAGGGACATCTTTTCTAAACAACTGAGTAGACTGTCCGCATTAGGAGATCCTATGCCGTAAGTACTGTCCAACTTTTTCATATTTATTACTCAACCGCGCTCGTTACTGGTGTCGCTACCACAGTACTAGTATTTGTTTGTTTGTTGCTGAAGCAGGATGCATGTGACACTAACTTGATTGGATCCACTAATCAGCCATGCATTATCGTGTGTCGATCCTGAACCTAAGCTCATACCAGGTGGTCTAACTTAGTGAGTCAATTACCTTGATCAATAAGCATCAAATATTGTACTCCTACTTGAATAGCCATTTGCGCACACCATGATAGCCAATAATATACACCCCTTATTAGAACCTTTGATATGCATAAGTCAAGATGTGCGATATATACCACTCCTTAGAACCTTTGACATTTGCAGTTGACTCCAGGTGCGAACTAAGGCATGCATGCTCGTGGATCAGCTGACGAACGTAATCCCAACTTTTGGACTCTTGACATTAATAACTCTTTCACCGATATCGTCCTGCAGCATGTGGTGCTGACGATGTTTCCACAATGTCATGACATGCATGTTCAGGTCATTCTTTTATCTTTTATTTCTGCCTATGATTATGTGACATGGTCACTTGCCACGGATAAGCAAAGGGTTTAGTCTTCAGACTCTTCTAACTACTTACTGCTAAGCTGTAACCAGAGGTCCAGAGATTCTTGGATCCCAGCCTGATCGTTATTAGCAGTAAAAAAACACCTTCTCAACTGCCTCATGGATTGCTTCGCTTGCAATATTCAAATGCCCTCTGCTAGCTGCCGCACATACCTGCTCGACTGTGTGCAGCGTTGTCCTCGTCACGTCCTCGTCACCCGGCACTCATCAGCAACAGTTGCTGAGTCTGAATTCACCACCTCGATTGCTGATGCAGAATTTCTCTGAATCTGAAGGCCGCAAGCCGCAGCAGCTGCCGCCGCCTCTGAATTTCTGCTGAATGAACCGTCCTTCGAGATCGACGCAATCTTAGCCACAGGGTTGTGCATGGTGCCCCAGCTCATGTGACTGCAAGCCTGCTGCTGCTTCTGCAAGCAAGGGGCCATGGGGAAGCGAAATGATGGCGATGCGTGGTGCCCAAAGTCGCAGATGTTTGCGATCCAAAAGCTGCTCGCAGCAGCAAGGCGCCACCTTTCTTTGCTGTTTTATCGTAATCTCCCGCTTCCTCACACCGCTCACATATTCTTATTCCCTTTGCTTCGTCTCAAGTCATCATCACCAGTTGGGTAAAGCCATGGGCTAAACACCAAGAAGCCTTGCCCCCACGCACAGGGCTAGGGCTTGTGCGGTAGCATAGCAGTGTTTATGTTTGTGGCTAGCCTCTGTAGTCTGTATTGGCACAGCAAGTTCTGTGGGTGCCTGTACATGCAGAATTGCGAATGCAGTCATTCAGGGTTTGTGGCCTTTTTCCTGGCTTTGGGTCTCCTTACACATAAAAGGAAATTAGATTTAAAAATCGGTCGACTGTGCAATGACACTCACACGGACAGACACTAGTATCTGGGTTCCCCACTGCCACCACGGTTTGTTTTCTTTGACCTAGTGCATTGGGAAATGTGGCCGGGGTGCAGAACGGGCGGTGCACGCTTCTGCTGCGATTTGGACCTTTCATGGATTCTCCATTTTCTTAGGCTTTGTAGTACTGTCATGGAATGGGCTTTGGCACATCTGCAGTGATACTATGCTTCTGAAGCTTAATTGTTAAAGTTATCTGCTCACACATACTATCATTATGGAGGTCAACTTTGAATCTGTGTGGGGATGTGACCGTCGCAGTCGTGCCATATTCTTGCTGAACAGATGTGCTAATCATTTTCGATTTGACATGCCAACAGTCTCTGAATTTGTGTCTGCAAGAACGAGACATCATGTTTCTTCTTTGGCATTAGATGATTATTTCTTTCATCTTCACCTTTTATGACGAGATAGAAACATTTTTCTTTGATTCATTGTTGTAAAACCAACGTTGATCATTTGCCAGGTCCCGGGTGCTCTTCGGTGGCGTATGGAGCATCTGAGGAGATCGGCCCATTCCGGATCAAACCAAACGGCACGGGGCTCTATCTTAACAAGTACTCGTGGAACAGAGGTAATGTTGCTTGACCTATGAAGAAACTGTTCCTATTTATTCCAAGTGATGTGAGGCAATTATAGATGGAAATTTGTTGTTGCAGAAGCAAACCTTCTCTTCTTGGAGTCACCTGCCGGAGTCGGCTTCTCCTACACGAACACCACCTCGGAACTTAAGACATCTGGTGATGAGAGAACTGGTATGGGAATTCTGGGCTGTTGCTGTACACATTTTGCGAATTACAGTAAGTCTCAGTTGATGTCATTGTGAAATCGTTGCAGCTCAAGACGCGTTGCAATTCTTGATCAGTTGGATGTCACGATTCCCGCAGTATCGGCACCGAGATTTCTACATATCTGGAGAAAGCTATGCTGGTAAGTAGCTGACCTGGAATCCAGAATAGTGTATATATTCTGTTACTACTATAGTGTCAGTAACGTCAACTTGATCTAATTTTCTCCCTTTCATTTCAGGTCACTACGTCCCACAACTGGCAAGGAAGATTGTTGAATTTAACAAGGCGTCACCATACCCCTTCATCAACCTAAAGGGAATCCTTGTGAGTACCGTCAAACACAAGCAGACTCTGAAACACCAGCCCCAAGTTTGGGTTTAACCTGAAAAAACTATGCATTCCTGTGTCCTCAGGTTGGCAACGCAGTCACTGACAACTACTACGACAACATCGGCACGGTGACCTACTGGTGGTCACACGCCATGATCTCCGACCGCACCTACAAGACCATCCTCAAGTCGTGCAACTTCACCAGCTCAAACGTCTCGCACACCTGCAACCGCGCCATGAACTACGCCATGAACCACGAGTTCGGCGACATCGACCAGTACAGCATCTACACGCCGTCCTGCGCTGCAGCGGCGGCCAACGCCACCGTGCTGAGGTTTAAGGACACCCTCATCCGCCGGCGATCCTTCGGCTACGACCCCTGCACGGAGACCTACGCCGAGAAGTACTACAACCGCATTGATGTGCAGAGAGCAATGCATGCAAACACCACAGGGATTCCCTACAGATGGACTGCCTGCAGGTTTCAGCAGTTTTTTCCTGAAATCTTCTCCATTCTTGTTACGATTGATTCGGCCGTTGAAGAGTGACACTAAATTTGTTTTGCATTCCTTAACTCTGACAGCGATGTGCTGATTAAGACATGGCAAGATTCCGAGCTCTCCATGCTGCCGACATACAAGATGCTGATGAAAGCTGGGCTGAAGATATGGGTGTTCAGGTGAGTTGAAGAATCTGAATTTGCGAAAAATTACACTTCCTTGTGCAACAGTGAAGTTTACTGTTACCATTATGCTTTGCCACCCGACAATGCAGTGGCGATACGGATTCAGTTGTCCCGGTCACCGCTACCCGGTTTGCGATCAACCATCTTGGACTGAAGATCAAGACCCGCTGGTATCCCTGGTACTCGGCAGGACAGGTAGTTGCCATAGCTGTTTTAGAACGTGTAGTATGAGCAGTAATCTTCTTCTTCCAGTAATCTTCTTGCACTGTAACAAACTCTTTGCGATGCGTCTGTGTGCTTGTGCAGGTAGGAGGATGGTCTGAGGTGTATGAAGGGCTCACGTTCGCGTCGGTGAGGGGTGCAGGGCATGAGGTGCCGTTGTTTCAGCCGAGGAGAGCATTTAGGATGTTCCAAGCGTTCTTGGCAGGGGAGCCACTGCCCAAATCCTGAAGCTGAGCCGATGAGCATCTGATGTCTAGCTACAAGTCCGAAGCATGTGTAAAAGGTGTTCAAGAAGATGATGGGGATAGTGTTGGCAAGTAGGAAATAATTTTAGTTAATAGGCATGTAGTTGATAGGTGTGAGATGTGATTGAATGGTGTTGGGCAAAAAAGGATGAGAAGAGAATAAGAATGGTTATGCCATGGAAACCATGAGCGTAATAACTTCGTATAGCAGGATGAGAAGAGAATAAGAATGGTTATGCCATGGAAACCATGAGCATTGTGACAATGAGCAAATAAATTTCAGTAGTCACACTCTCAATCTGAATCATCACTAAACAAATTTTAACATTGAGATCTTTCATCCGTATCATTCCAAGCACGAATGAAGTAAATTGCTCAACAAAATCATAGTACATTCATAACTCAACAGTAATTTATTCTGTGTGAAAATGATTAAAGTGCTCACGGATCATAAGGACAGAATGCAAAAATATACCAAGTAATCTACGAGTCCGGTTGCATACTTGCATCTCACATGCCCCGTAAGTTACTAGTTTGAAATTCTTCAACAGAACAGGGAAGAATCAAACGTTAAACCCCTCATCACGGAGGCATCGCTTGTGAGCTTCGATCCACTTCGTGCATGCAGCTTCCCCGTGCTCAACGACGCACTCGTCTCGCAGCCTCTTGGTATCTGGGCACGCGCAGCATATCTTCTTTTTCGGCTTTGGGTCGGCGGCAGGAGCTGCGGCAGCTGACACTTCGTTCACAGATGGGATTACAGGCAGCGGCACTGGGATTGGAACTTCTGCGCTACCCATCTTCAGTAGCAGTGCTTCAGGTATTACCTGAATAATGAGATTGAAAGGAAATATCACTCTGTGCACCACAAGGGGCATCTTTTCAGAGCATTTTCTCCGGAGTAAAATTTCGGCATTACTGCCAGTTTTTATCCCCATTTGCCCTCTACGAATTCAGTGAATCACGACACATTTCAGGTAGCCTAAACAAAAGATGGCTAACCACAAACATAAAAGAACATGAATAGCCAAACCATATCGCGGCATTCCTGAAGTTGCGACACTCAAGCAATAACACAACGGTGAATTTGCACTTGAGTGCACAACAATAGAATCAGTTTCCCCTCAAATTAGCTCATTTGATAAACCTAACATGCGGCCGCGGTATTTGATTTAGCAAACAAGCAATTGATAGCACCTATAAGCAGGAGTACTGGCAATATTTATCAGTCAAGTGCATAGAAATCTGATGACTTCAGTAAATCAATCAATTGTGCCCATTCATCCTTCAAATATTGATTAAACGAATAGTTACTCGATGACCAACGCCCCCGACAGACAGCATCGATCAAGGGCCCGGCGAAATGGTAGAAAGACTGAAGAGGCTACTTGCCTGGACCGAAGACGAAGAGGAGATCCGGCGACGTGCTTTGCTGTGCGCCTGTGAACCGCGAAACGGATAGCGATGGCTCGTGCCGCGGCTTCTCTTTCGTAGTTTGCGGCACGGCGGCTGGGCGGCGTGTCGTCTCGTCTCCCTTTCTTCTTGTGTCGCAAGAAAGAAGCGCAGGGAAAGGCTGTGACGGCCCATTTCCAACCGGCCGCCGGCCCATGAGGTTCGTTTTTTTCGGTCGTCAGTCCACCGGCACCGGCTGGGGGGGGTTTTTTTTATGGTTTTTTTTTCCCCTCCGTCGCTCGTGCTTCACGATCACACACAGGAGTCCCCGGGCGCAGGGAAGTGAAGCTGAACACGCATGAGATACGTGCTCAGCCAGCACACCCTGAGAAAAGGATTTACCAATACGAGGCCCAGTACGATGCACAACTGCACAAGCATCTACCTTCTTGGTTCAGCTTGTCAACCACCAGCAAAAAGAGGTATCTTCTTGCCTTCTTGGTCAGCATGGCAACCAACGACGTCCCAGAAGCATCAAACATTGACGACACGAGCAGATGGCACAAAAGGAACAACGTTATTTCAATTGGCAGAGAGAATGTTACACGGCAGCAGCGCGGCTCGACAGCGACCGACTTTTTTTTTTTTTTTTTGGGGGGGCAGCGACCGACTTGCTACTACTTTCAGCTCCAACCCCCACACACAAACTCAAAAGGCGCACTAACCCTTTTGCTTTGCTTATTCTATATCGCTCACGCCCACTTGGTAATATGACAAAAGCGTTCGCTTTGCATGCAATTTGCAACTCCTGCAACTATAAAATGGTGGTACGCAACAAAGGACACTAAACACCATCAATCTTCACCGATCACGTCTTTGAGAAGTATATATGACGGGGAGGACATGTTTTTAGGATGATGAGTTCTTGAGGACCCACTCCACCAGGGTGGAGACGCCGAACCCGGTGGCCGCACGCTTCTTGTCGTTCCACACTGGCCCCGCCATGTCGATGTGCATCCACTGGACTTTCTCGTCAACATACTGCAAGAGAAGCACGTGAGCAATTAGCACCATTCTCTGGAACTCTACCATGAAAAATATGAAATGGACCTCAGTGTGTTATCTACTACTATTATACAAATTGATCCGCTATTGCCTACTTGTGGCGTTAACTTGCCATGAACTAGGGAACAAAAAATGCACCTCTAGACTCTAGGGCACATAATCATGCTGATAATTTATCCTGATTGGAAGGCTCCTACTGATCATTATTCGTTGGTATCCAAGCAGAATGTAAAATGAGACGTACCTGCTTCAGGAACAACGCGGCAGTAATAGAACCGCCTTGCCTACCACCAGTGTTGACCATATCAGCAACACCGGACTTCATCGACTCCCAATAGCTCTCTTCCAGTGGCAATCTCCAGAACTTCTCTCCTGATATCTCAGAAGCAGCAGCAACTTCCTTGGCTAGCTCGTCGCTTGGAGTGAAAATTCCTATCGAAAATTGTCTCTTAATATAGAAAAGCAAAAGATTCGACAGTCTATGTCCAAAGCACTACTAGTTGCCGGGAAGGAATGCAGGTCAGAGTATGAGATAGAATTTGGCTGAGCTTACCAGCAATGCTAGGCCCAAGTGCAACAACGCAGGCACCAGTTAGTGTCGCCAGATCAATAATCTGCAATAAATAATTACAGATGAGTCAGCAAGCACAACATTAGTTGCATAGCCTTCCAAGGAGTATCTAAATTTTTTTAAAACGCTAATAAAGCGAAACCAAAACCTTATTTCAGCATCTTATACTGATTCATACCTGCAACTAACTGACAATAAGGAACTCATTGCAGAGCACATTATTTTTTTCCTAATAAGGGAATATAAAAAAATCATATAATTCTCTAAAACGGACCTAACAAATAAATGAACATCCATGATGCTCTAGGGAGGAATTATGGATCACTGAGTATAACTACAGCAGGAATGCCCATAAGGTACGACAACAGAAAACCCAGATGACAATTATATGAACAGACCATGCCATCTATATTCAAATAATTCATTACCTTCTCAACTCCTTGGTTACAAGCATACACCAAAGCATCAGCAAGGGTAAGTCTGCCCTCCGCATCAGTGTTATTTACCTGAAAAGAATCACATTTACAAAGGATGCCATAAGTATGATCACCTGTTCAGATTAGATTTCAAACAGGCAGGGTAACAAGATACACTACGCTATTGCTATGGTTCATGGATCATACAAATTCTGGAATTCACAATTACAATGTTGGAACAAACATACCTCAATAGTCTTTCCGTTGGAAGCAGTCACAATGTCACCAGGTCTCATGCCTGTGCCGCTAATCATATTTTCACATGCAGCCACTATAAAGTGAACCTGAAAGAAGGGGAAAATCATTGTCATTTATACTTAAAGAATTTTACATAGGGAAACCCCTATAATTCAAAAATTGATGTACCTCTACTCCAGGAGGCTTGATTTGGCCCAAAGCTTTAGCTGCACCAAACACAGCAGCAGAGCCTCCCATGTCAAATTTCATCAATTCGATGCTGCAGCCTGGCCCGGTCTTAATGTTGTAGCCACCGCTGGAGTCGTAAGTGAATTGAGTATAAGAACAAGAGTTGTAATAAATTTTGTACTTCCAACAGAAGAAACCCATCTCTACTTTTGTACTTCTAACCGTGCCTGTAGTTGTAATAAATTTCATGAAACTAGAGTGGTACAAACCTGTCAAAAGTCAAACCCTTCCCAACAATAGCCAGCTTTCTCTTGACATTTCCACCAGTGGGCTTGTAGCACAAATGGATAAAGTGAGGAGGGTTAGCAGAAGCCGCAGCAACTGCCAAGTAGGAACCCATCTTTAACTCCTTGCATTTCTCCACATCTAATATTGTAGCAGTGAATACATCACTGTATGCAGAAGCAATCTTTACATCTAATATTGTAGCAGTGAACACATCACGGTATGCAGAAGCAATCTTTGATGCCTCCTCCGCGAGCACAGCTGAAAAGAGGACAAAAGGCGACTGCAAGTTAGAAAATACCGCACATAGATCCATGGAGGAAACTCAATGGACACAGAAAACACCTACTGACCAGGGGTAAGAACATTGGCAGGAGAGTTGACAAGCTCTCTCCCAAATATCACGCCCGAGGAAAGATCATTAGCATACTTTAGTTTCTGATCCACCTCCGGACCAGAACCCAAGCCAAAAAGATCCACTTGTTTCAGATGCACCTTCTTAGCTTCAGACTTGTATCTGCTGTCCTCGTACAAGCCAAGCACAGTTCCTGAAATTCAAACAGGCATACAATCCAGCATCAAGCTAATGCATTCCAATACCGCATAACTATCATATCAGGAAAAACAAGTGAAGGAGCATTAAGTACCTGAAGCAATTGCTGCCGGAGCATTGAGTTTGAACTCTTCCTGGATCCCACCGGGAGAGGCAAGAACAATAGCCGCGCTGATAGCTTGAGCAGACTTGGCAACCGATGCGACCGACTCACCAAGGCCTCGGCAAGCCGCAGCAGTGGAGGGAGCGTTCTGGCCAAGACCAAGCAAACCCACCCTCTTGAAACCCTGCCCTGCAAGCCGGAGGACCACCGACTGCCCAGCTTTCCCGGTGAAATCTTCCTCTGCCGCAACCTCCGACAGGAGACCACCGAGCTGACCGTCCAGCTTCTTCAAGATGGCATTCTCGAATTTGGAGTCAGCGCCCTTGGATAGATCCTTCTCTGTGACTGCAACAGCAAGGATGTCTCCCTTCCACTCGGAGAATTCGATGTCTTTAGCGGAAAAAGTAACCTACAAGAACAAGAGGAGATCGCAGGTTGAGTTTTAAGGCGGTGGTTTTCCACGGAGCAAAATTCGGCAAATCTGAGCAAAGTGGCAGTTTGCCAGTTCAGTTTCATCTCGATCTAGCAATTGGGATAGCGTTTCGACAGTAAGTCAAGATCAAGTCAACTCAAGGCAGCAGCTTCTCTACAGATGGATGCTAGATACTGATACTAGAGCAGACGCATCCATGACGATCCAAAACAGAACAGGAGTGGTAGAAACCAGAAACAGAAGCCCGTGCGAGAGTCCACACCTGAGGCGGCTCGACGGTGTTTGGCTTGGTGAGTCCGAGCGCGGGCGCGGGTGCCGCGGCGGCGGCGGTGGAGTGTCCCATCCGAGCGCGGTGACCGAGCTGCTGGCGGCCGAGCTGCGCGGGGCAGGGAGACGACGACTGGCGCGCGGACAGTGCCGCGGAAGGGGCGCAGGAGAAGCTGCCGAGGCGGCGCAGCAGGCGCGGCGAGCGGCGGAGGAGCCGGGACGCGAGGACGGCGGCGGCGGAGGTGGATGCGGCGGTGGCCATGGAGGCAGCGCGGAGGCGAGGTATATATCGCCGCGGTTGCGTCCCCAGCCGTCCGATCGGGACGCGCCCTTGTATGCGTCAGCCGCTCCGGATACGGTACGCCTGCCCCACGGCGAGGTTCCCCGTTGTGTCTTGCTACAGTACGTCTGCCCTCTCTGACAAGTGGCCCCACAATCTTCCGGTCCGTCCTGTCAGTTGGCTGTTACAGACCGTGCCGTGCCCGGCCGGGGAATACGTGGAGCTGAAGCGTGCAACTCGAGGACTCCACAGCTCCAGCTAGAACTGGATGAGGCTTTTTATTGGTTTGTTTTACGGAAAAGCGGGGGATGCCATTGACGCTTTTCGTTCTTTCGTTTTTTTTTAAGGGTTGTTTTTTATTCGATCGACAATGCACTTTAACGGCTGTGATGACGATGATCCACGTAGGAAGGTAGGACCGTAGGAGCATGGAGAAAGCGAAAGAGCTGATGCTCAATCCGTCAATCGATCTTTCGAAAAAAAAAAATAGCTGATGCTCAATCATCCTCTTACATCGAGCATCTCCAATCTAGGGTAAAAGATCGTGTGCACTCCGCTACCATCGACACAGACCTTCACGGAACACTCAGATTTCCCACTCGAATGATGTGGACAACCATAGCAGTCGATGCATGAGTTTTACGGGCACATTTTACTCGCAACAAGAAGATAAGTTCGCATTATTTTTATACTATCCATCTTCTCGGACAAGAAGAAAGAACAGCGTTACAAAATGGCCTGTCATTTTTTGATGGCTTGGACAGGGTTTTGGAGCGACCAGTCAGAGTGATCATTTGATATAATAATTACAGTTACAATGCTCCAGAGATTAGATTAATGTACACATCTTACACGTAGGGAAACAAAATTACAGATTTGTTGTAACAGGGGAACTCCCCCAAAAGAACAAACAAATTGTAGCTCCCTTTGTACACTAAACGCGTTAGCAAAACCTCTCTATAACGACAACAGATATGAAACTCCTATGCACAGTAGCACACGTTAGATTATCTGCTAAGGTGAACTGTCAGACTAAGAGTACACATTAGTATTCCCACCTATCTCCCTGAAAGAAAAAACTGTATAAGCAAATTTCAGCATAAACAAAGTTATAGAGGGCTTGCGCTACTGTCAAGCGCCATATTGGTATGAACAATCAAATGATAGTCCCCATGAAAGTAGTTCTTTACCTGTTATGGTTGCCGAGCTTCTCCAAGGTGTGCTACAAAACTTTCTGCCACGGATCAGGTGACCAAGCTGCATGAAATTAGTGAATGCATCCAAATGCGATGACAGTGTATCATCAATCGGGAATTCCTCGCTCCGGCGATTGCCCCTTCTTGTGAGCAGTTAGTTTCACCTTTTCTCTCTCTGCTTCTGCTTGGGCTCTTTTCTTTTCCTGTTCCATCTGTTTGATGTTCTCGGAGTGGGCACGCTCGAAAGTTTTCACGAAGTTTAGCAAAGTAGAGACAACTGTCCACAGAAAGGGGAGAAAATCATGACTGTTCAGAAAATCCAAAAATAAACCGGTAGCGATCTGAAGATTTGATGGACACGTGCAGTTTCTTATCATGATTGATCGTGCAAACAATGTAAAGTGGCCAGATGGATCTTTCGGTGTCGAAAACCCAATTTTCCCTTTCCGTTTTAATACCAGGGAGGAAGTACTCTTGGTGACATTTGTGCTCAATTTGGTTGGTCCAACTGTAAGTGATTTAGCTTTTAAAATCCAGGTTACCTTTTTTTATCATGTCTCCTACATCCACACACCTACCTTTTGTGTGGACCCATTAGCTTAGCTTTGCTGCGTACTAGCAGATAGTTAAGTCTTTCAGCTCAAAAGAAGAATACCTTGCTCGAATGGACACCGCACAGGATCTTCACCAAAGTAATGCGCTAAAGAATCTGCACTTTTCCCCTGCAAGTAAAACAATAATAACCTTATGCATAAAACGCGGGCTAACAGCAGAAGGCACACAGCAAGATATTGACACACTCGAGTCTTGACATACCGCGCTGCTGTAAAGCAAAGCTAATGACCTTCCTTCAGCTTGGGCATCAGCAAGGAATTCCTTCAATTTCTGAGAAAACAAAAAAACTCTTCTGAGTGTTGCAATCAATTTAGCTCAACACATCTTTTTGTAACAACAGCAAATACTATGCTTACTATATAATTAAATCCTAACCTATGTACAGATGAAAGTTCAAATCTACAATCAAGTGTTACAGTTTTCAAAAGAGAAAATAGGCTATATACCATACACTTGCAAAGTAAAGAACAAGGGATGATATAAGGAAATGAGTAGCTCTATAGTTATAAGCTCTAATAACGGCACCTAAAAATATTGGGAAACTAACCCTGTAAAATATCTCTGTCTCTGGATGGTCTCTTTCAGATGTTGCCAATTCCTGCTCAACCTTTTCCAGTCCTTTAGTTATTGCTTGCATTTCTTCCGCCAACTCCTTTAGTTGTATCTATTTTAACTCCACAATGTGAACAGGCAGAATAAAACCTCAATGAATCTATCAGCTAAAGACTAAAGCTACCTTCGAGGCAGGTTCTAAATGTGTGAGATCCCTTTCAAAATCAAGAACCTCTGGAAGCTTCTCTGAAAGAACCTGCAGAAACATTGACTTTTTTTTTAATGGATCCAAACAACGAACTTTGAGAAAGATCTCATCAACATAAATGCATAACTATGCATAGATTGGCATAAAGGTTTTCGTGAAAAAGTTAATGATAACATATGGGAAGCAAAGCAACTAGTCCAAATTTATGCACATTGATTGATGGCAACAAGTTTATCGACAACTTATTTTCAAATTATAAATTCACTTGTGATATCGTCACAGAAACAAAGGAAAAAAGGAGAACAAAAGTTTGGGCGATGGAACAATAAGTGCGCCACCCAATAAGAAAGAACTGGAACGGATCAATCTGCAGCCAACCAATGAATGCAGTGAACAAGGCGCTGCTTCTGAACCCAAAAAAAGTACTTAAATTGTGCCAACCTTTCTACTCCTTCAGTAATGATATATCACCAATTATGTGATAGAGTGATAGCGGTGATGTCACTAGACATAATCTTGCATAAAGCAAATATTAACTTATATTTTTCTCAAACACAGAGAAGAAATGCACAACATTGAATTAGATGTAGGAGGAAAAATAACCCGATTACAAGATATGTAGGTCAAGGAAAATGAAAGAGGTGCAGCAAACAGTGTAATGTTAATATACACTAAACCATGTCAAGGAAAAAAATGTGGAGACAACTAAATAGAACCTGAAAGCGTATTATTAAACAAAGAGACAAACATATCAAAATTTGGTTCTTATGATAAGGAAAACATCAACAAATGAGAGAGCTACTGAAATGGATATCGCACCTTGCATAAATAATGCATGAGTGTCATCCTGTTATTACGTGCCCGTATATCACTAAGCTTAAGAAGACTATCCAATCGAAATCCAACAGCTGCACCTGAAAATTAAAAAAAAAAAAAACTGTAAAAGTATGAATATTAATACTATAGTTATGAGGGAAAAAACTTGTGTAGACGAGGGTTCTTTTTCCCCATAGTTTCGTGAGATAGCATTTTCGTTAGGTGAGTTCTAAAAACTTGTGCAGACGAGGGTCCTTTTCCTCTAAAAACTATATTATCTTGTTGAGACTTTTTTATTATTTAAACCCTTTTTTGTTAATATTTTTAATATTATCTTGTTGATTATTCAGTTAGTTCTGGTGTAGCTGAAAGCGTTGTCCAAAGGAAATAACAAAAAGAATCAATTGGGTTAGTTTTTCTTGGCAATATTTATGAATTTATACCCAGCTAACAAAAAATTAGTGAAGAGAAAAACTTACAGCAAAAATGAACTGTCAGCGCAATATACTATATAAACTAGCTGTAAATTAGTAGTTGACCATTCTATTGGAAAATCAGAATGATGTAACTATGGTTGCAAAGTTAGATCCTATGCCCTAGCTGTACTTTTCATTTGGTAAATGCCTCAAATTTCCTTTTAACCAATGGTTTTTCTTATAGGTAAGCCAAATATTTATAAAATTAAATAAGATATCAATTCATAATGTGATACACCATGAACTGTGTTCCTCCATGTGATATTGTTTATCTGCACAATCATAAGGCGAATTATATATTTCTTAAACTGGTCATGCTGAGTTGCTGACTGACCTCTAGCAGTTCCTTGGTTCAATGCATTCCCCAAGGAAAGAATTGTTTGCATCACTCGCTTCAGCTTGACAGAGCTCCTAACCTAGGCAAACAGCAAAAGGCATGAAACATGTGTTGACATGTCAGAGAACAGTGGAGCTAGTTGATTACAGATACACATATACCTCTTCAGCAACAGAATTAATGATATTCAGGCTATTTTTCAGATCTGCAACCTGAAAAAACATATATGATGCATCAGTAATGTAAATGTTATATAGTCATAAAAAAACATAGCTCCATCAGGGAAAACATTTTCACAAAGATGTAAACGTTCTTCTGACCTGTGTACGGAATTTTATCTTAAAGGATAAGATTCTGAGCTTTGACTCCACCCTTGGTACCTTCATCATTTCCAGGAAGAACTAGAAACAAAGAAGTCAGAAATGATGCTATTGTTTCGGTGATATGAACATAATGTTTATGATCCATGTAATAGAATGAAAGCACAGAAAACAGCCCTAGAAGTAAAGTAGCTATATTTGACAATGGCAAAGAGATCATAAAAAGAGATTGTCTAAGTAACAAAGAGATTATCGAAAGAGAACATCTGATAATGCCATCTCTGAATAAACAGTAAAAAAATATGCGATTCCTACTTCTGAGGTAAAATTGACCAAAATACCCTAAAATCATCCTCCACTTTAAACATGATATTCTTGGAGGGTTATCCTTTTTTATTGACTTTCTTGGAATGAGTGCTTTGGTCAAACTTGCCAGGTGTAAGCTACCCAAAAACCACAGAAAGCACGTATCTATGAAGAAAAGCTCTTTCCCTCCCACGTAATAAGATACACACTTTGTTAGTTAGATACCAAACGCAATTCATAACCAAACAAAAGCAATAGCAAACAAAAAAGAACCTTTTCACAGTTCCCTAGGTTCTCCTTTTTCCCGTTATAACCCTGAAAATTGAAAGTCTCTGTCAATAGATAATAGAGTCTGATGGAGAGAAACCAGCTATGCCACAATACAATATCATGGGTAGCCTAATGGCATTTCAGAGGAATACGCTGGGTAAAGATGTACTTTGAGTAGCTCCATTTCCTCCTTCGTTGGACAAAACTTTATTAGATAATCTACTTGATCACCATCAACAAGTGAATCGTTAAGGGCAAGCACTGAATCCTGAAAAAGGGAAAATGAACGGTTATCATCAACATAATCACTACAATTACAAAACACCTTCAGAACACAAAGAGAACCAAAGTCACAACATGAGTGACTTAAAGTTACGGAGATGAGGTTTGGTGAATGAATTATTCGATTACTCTTAAAACATTAGCTTTAGAAAAACTTGTCTGATATTTCAGGAAGATTGCTTGCTAACTGTACCAATTCTCATTTATTAGTCAAGAGCATAATCTCAAAAACTCTAAGTACGCTGTTATTTCACTCAGGATGGTATCGTTGCCAAAATAGAGATAGTTGCTGGAGTTTGGGTTGCTCAGTTTAATTCGTGGCGTATGTATGCTTCAAAACTAAACTCGGCTAGAGTATGGCATTGTAATCAGACCTTTTTACTCCGTAATACAAATATTGTGCCGTTCTCCAGCATGTTCGAGAAAAAAAAATACAACTTTAATTACCATTAGATCAGGTAGTGGCATCTTGATGTTTCTCAGCATAATTTCACAATTCTTTGAGCGTTGAAGGTCAATCTGCACGAAAAAGATAGTAATGTTATGTGTTTGTTTCCCGCTACTTATAAGTTAACAGGTCCTACAATGGATATGGATGGTAGGTACCAAAAGAACTTTTTCTTGTTTCGTTGCAACAGAAGGGTTTTGACGTTGTCGTTTTGCCTCCATGTTTGGCATTGATACTGAGAAAAGACTTTCAAGCTCAGAAATATCGATCTCTGGAGTCCTGATAAAGAGATGCATGAATTAAGATCTTAAAGTGCCAGACGCTTCTCCATTCAATTAAAGAATTTCATAAACATGTTTGATACCTAGATGCTTCATCAGCCTTTTGTGTCTCAGCCCATAAACTTCCCTGTGTCGCTCTTGACACTTTCACCCAGTGCAACGGCTTCAGTGGTGTCCTCTTAGATGACTGGTTGGCACGCAAACTTCTAGGACTTTTTGAGCGGGATGTGCTACGGTTCTTTGTACCAGACGAGAATGTAGGAGGTGGTGGAGGGGCAGAGCTGACAACACTTCCCTTACTAGGCAAAGAATGTAAGGAATCCTTACGAGGGGGACCTGGTGGAGGCGGTGGCGGTCGGATTGTTGACATCTTTTGTGAAGCATTGCTGTCCACAGATAGCTTCGGAGGAGGTAACGGGGGTGGGGGTGGTGCTGATGGTGCAGGAGATGACCTCGAATGCAGTGGTGGTGGAGGTGGAGGACGAGGGGCTGCCGTGTCATTTCTTTGATAAGGAGGTGGTGGCGGCGGTGGAGTGGGCGGCATTTGCAGCTGTGGAACGGTTTGTGAAACGTTAGGGGTCAAAGGTGTGGAAGCTGGATATACGGATGCTCTCCTGGCCTTCTTGTCTATAGACTGAGGTTGAGATGGTGAGATGTTACTGTTATTGATTAGCGGAGGAGGTGGAGGCGGAGGCGGAGGCGGAGGTGGCGGTGGCTGTGGAGGAGAAAGTGATGATTTAGCCGGTGACGAGGACAAGGGAGTTGGAGAACCGGCTCTCTTTTGTGGGGAAGAAACTGCAGATACAGTAAATGAACGAGTAGAACTGGAAAATGGTGCTGGTGGGGGTGGGGGTGGTGGAGGCGGAGGCTGAGACAGTGAAACTTTTTCTTTAGTGCTTGTGACTTCTTCACCAGATTTTATAGGAGGAGGTGGAGGTGGCGGCGGCGGCGGCAGCATCTGTGGTGCTGGAGTAGGATCTGATCTTGTAAAAGGCATTGCTACGGGTTTAGTGTCTGATATGAGAGGTAATGCGGGCAATTCCGCTGGAACAGATGTTCTTGTACCGCTTGATTTCTTCTCCGCAGGCAACAAAGAAGCTGATGACACTACAACAGCATCACGTCCTGTAGAACTATCAGTTGGTAACTTCCCATAAGAAGGTTCTTGTGGAGAGACTGGTCGTTCTGGAGAAGGCGAGGAGTGCATGGTTGCTTTAAGGGAAATATTGATGACACTTGTTCTAGTATTTTTGGACAAAGGAGAGGAAATCGGGATAGGGATTAACGAGACAGAGGGTGGAGGAGGAGGAAGAGGGGGAGGTGTGCACAAGGGTATCAGGGATGCTGTTTTTGCTGACTCATTTGCCATTTGAGGCGAAGGCACATACTCGACTGGAGTTTGTGAACCAGACTTCTCAGCTAGTGTTGATTCTGATCTCTCGGATAAAATTTGTGCTGCAGCATCAGACATCAGTTCCCGAGACTGAATTGATGAAGATGGTTGCTGTGGCATGGCTGTACTTGAAGAATGTTCCGCTGATGAAGGCGACGAAAGGACTGAAGTAGGCAGCGCTTGTGAAGGAGATAGTCCTGTAGGTTGTGATTTGGATTGAGCTTTGACTGAACCTGAATGTACAAGCATATCCAATTCATTTCCTTGCTTCGGCGCGCCAGTAAAAGACTTGATGTCCCCAGAAAAACTGTCAGAATCAAGTTCTTCTCGAGTATCAAAGAAAGTCTCAGGCTCATCAGAAATGGTTGAGATCTTTAGCTGTGCTGTGTGAGGTACAATATCCCTCTTTCCATCCAACCAGTCCAAATGGTTAAAGATATCTAGCACCTTAGCAAACTCTTCAATCCCAAGTCCTTGTTTCTCTTGATGAATTACAGGCTCTGTTGTGATATGTGAAGTAATGGCGTCCATATCGGAAAAGATAACCTACCATCAATAGAAGTTGCATTTTAGAATCCATGCATAACAGAAATAATATAGTTTGCCACTTGACATAAACACTTGCCTCCAGACGAAAATCTTTAGGGAAGTGGTCTTTTGAATTCCATAATATGTCAACATGATCACGGTTAAGCATCAAGATGTTTGACCTGATGAAAGCTGTGTTGAACATGATCCGGAATACCATCTCCTCACGATCAAGATCCTCATATAGATTGATACACTCCAGGACAACATCACCTTGGACATGACATTGAAGGTTTATTTTCACCAGTTCATCTTCCTAATTTCATAAAAGGTTATTGAGCAAATATTAATATTACGAAATTATAAAATATTGAAAACTGCATTTATCTAATAGGAAAAACATGTTAATATGATTACGCGGTAGCTCTAGCAGTTCGAAAGCAGCACAATTGATGACAAAAGAAAGTTTGATAATTACCTGTGAATAAAAACGGACTATGGATATGTGAAGTAATGGCGTCCATATCGGAAAAGATAACCTACCATCAATAGAAGTTGCATTTTATAATCCATGTATAACAGAAATAGTATAGTTTGCCACTTGACATAAACACTTGCCTCCAGACGAAAATCTTTAGGGAAGTGGTCTTTTGAATTCCATAATATGTCAACATGATCACGGTTAAGCATCAAGATGTTTGACCTGATGAAAGCTGTGTTGAACATGATCCGGAATACCATCTCCTCCCGATCAAGATCCTCATGTAGATTGATACACTCTAGGACAACATCACCTTGGACATGACATTGAAGGTTTATTTTCACCAGTTCATCTTCCTAATTTCATAAAAGGTTATTGAGCAAATATTAATATTACGAAATTATAAAATATTGAAAACTGCATTTATCTAATAGGAAAAACATGTTAATATGATTACGCGGTAGCTCTAGCAGTTCGAAAGCAGCACAATTGATGACAAAAAGAAAGTTTGATAATTACCTGTGAATAAAAACGGACTATGTTACTTTTCTTTGGAGTCGAAAAAAGAACTTTAGGAGTTTGATCAGGGGGCATGAGTGGATCTGGGCCATATATCCTGAATATTGGACGGAAACCACCTCGGCCATGAAAATTTGGAACCATCCTCAAAATAACACAATCTAATGTCAGGGCTCTATCAGCTGGAGGCCACTCCGACATGACATTCTTCATTGAAATATATCGCAAGTATCTCATTTGAGAAGGCATGGGGTTCAGAGGTGAAAACATCTCCAGGAGCTCCACAGATGATTGTTTGTAGAACATGTCCAGTGTTTTCTGCTCATCGGAATAATGCCCCAGATATATTAGAAGAGCAGCTAGCATGAAAGCCAGAAGAGGCCAGCACCCTTGTTCACAGTGCATTAGCAGTAAGTTATGCTGACCCAAAGAAAGCCAGCTTTCGCTAGACTTCAAGATGCAGTGGATCATTTCCATGGTGAGGAGAGGACACCCCTCATAGTGGCCAGGGTAGTCCAATACAGTCATGCCGTAGTCAGATAAAATGTGGTATATAGGGCTTTCCTCCTTTCTGGTCCCAAAATTTGATATCATGAATGAGTGATCACGAAAATTTTCCAGAAGATCTGTTGCAATGCCTTTAATGTGGGCTTCAAAATGGTCTTCTTCCATCTCTTTCATGGAAAAGCAATGATCGAAAACTGAAACCAAAATACTATTTATGCATCAAGCATGCCAAAGCCAAGTGCTATTTTAATATATCTGTGTATCTATTAAGTTACATATTTTTAACGTGTTCATGAGGGTACATGTACTATTACCACCATCAGCAAGTCTGCCTCGTGATTAAATGTTTTTCAATATACAAACCATCACCTCATTATCAACCATTATATAGTCCTTTCTAGCAAATCTAAAGGCACCCTTGGACGGCCATGAAAGTAATTATACCTACATTACATACTTCGGTGTGTTTGCATAGTTCTTACAAAATGATCAGACATGTAGGGTTTTTTTCTGAAAAAATTTACCGGAATTAGTTTATACTAAACTGAATGGAAAAAAACAGGATAGCTAAAAATACCACCCAGCATTTGTAAACTCGCTGACATTCCAGAGCTGAAAAACACATTTCTAAGGCTAAAGAACTGAAAAATTGAGGGCTTGTTATGCCCAGGGAATTCTTATGTCCATCTAAATTAGCTTGCTATACTTGCAACATCTCAAGTCAATCACGCTTAAACAAAGCAAATAACACAATACCTTTAATCCAACCCTCCCTGTCATTCATTCCTTGCACAAAAAGATAAATGAAAAGGGAAACTAACTCCTTTACCGTAAATGTTGTCCGTAATCAGAAGCAGCCCGTCGGGCGGCTTCTTATAGAAGAACTTCCGGAACAGCGCCATGGCGCCGCAGGACCAACAGCTCCAATCTCTGCACCGCTTCTATTCGCAAGAACTCCAAGGAGCTGCTCAAGTCCAGCAACAGATTCGGCTCGATCTTTCGCAATACGGCTGAAATATACGCTATATGGAGAATCGAATCCCCCAAACCCCGGGAGCCGCTCAAACTGTGCGGATTTGGGTTGGCAATTGCTGAGAGATAGCAGGAAGATTGCATGAAAATGACCAAGAACGGCTCCAGCTCCGGCAATGAAATCTTCAGAACTCCAAGTTAGGGGCTCGGAATCGAGTAGCGCAGGAAAAGGAAGCGCATATCGGTTTATTTGGGTGGTGATTTCGGGAAACGGCGAGAAGAGATGGATTGGAGTTGGGCGAGGACGAGGAGAATGCAGCAAGACGACGAGCGGTGGCGTTTGACTAAATTTAATTGTTTTCAGGCGCAGCCGCGCCGCTGTGAACGCTCTTTTACTACCTTGCTTAAAAAATGCTCAAAATACCGTTTTGCTTCGATTTATAATATGCTGTCTCAATGCACCATGTCCATGTCTTCTACTCCCTCCGTTTTTAAACTGATGTCATCGTTGACTTTTTGAGTTACGTTTGACCACTCATCTTGTTTAAAATATTTTCTCAAATATGAAAAATTATTCGTTATGTTTCAATTTTCTTTAGTGATAAATCAAATCACAACAAAATATATGATGATAAACGTAACTCAAAACGTCAACGACAACATCAATTTAAAAACAGAGAGAGTAGTATTTTTTATCAATTCTTAGTTTTAGCAAATTAACACTCGATAGTAATAACATTAGGACAACACTTTTAGCTTATAAAATATTTTATTGCCCTACGGTCGTCAATAAAAAACAGGGAGAGGTACTAATAATTAGTTTATTGCTCTAGATTTTTGTTTTATTTAATTTCAGAAATTGCTACTAAAAGCTATTGGAAAGGGTGCTTCTAGGATGAATGAACTCGCAAATTGTGTCAATTGTTGCGTTAGAAACAAAATGTCGGTTTCTTCAAATTAGGAAGAAGCGCCAGTTGCTTTCGCAATTGTTTTTTATCCTTAGATCTGGCCTTTTTAGTTTCTACGCCATTTAAAGTGACACATGATTTGCAGTTAATGGAGGAAACAAATTCGTAGGCAGTGACGTGCGATTTGGGGATCTAGGGTAGGGTCGGCGGTTGGTAGTTGGGTTTGCCGCCAAGCTCCGGACCGAAGTTAACAGTCAAACTGAAGCGTGTAAAATGCGTTCAGCGGAAGCATGCTCCAAGTAATAATCTGACATTTTTTGTGTTGTAATGTAATGGATGTAGCATCATAGATTTCTTGTTTTCTTTCCCTCTGAGCAGACAGGAAGCTCAAGTTTGTGGCCTTGGCCTGATCATTGATGCTAGTGGTTGCCTAAAGTTGGCTTATGCGTAGTTTAATGTGCCCAGCTCCGCAAGCTTTTGTTGTGCCCAAAGGGGTCGGAGGCACGTCACCTGTCTGCGCTCTGCAAGGGAATTTCGAGGCTTTTCTTTGCGGTGGATAACGGCATTGTGGGGGTCTCATGCCTTGCCCATCGTCTCGTCACAGCTCGCGTGCATTCTCGTGGCCAGCAGATGGTCACAGGTATCCATCAAAAACGACACGCACGATTCATCACAAAAGTGAAGAGACGCAATCATGTCTTGGATTAGATTAGCCACTAGATCAGCTCGACATCAGTTCGTCATCGTAATCTGCAAGCTTGGACAGCAACTGGGGTCTGCAACGCAAATGAAACTACACGTTTATGCAGAGAGCCTTGCTGCTTGCAAACCGAATTCACGTCACGGATGCAAACGATCTGAGATTTGCAGGAAGAACTGCGCGCGCGAGATCAACGAAGGTCTCAGACTCTCGGCTCGGAGTTCAGTAAAATTTGGGCCAACTCGCTGAGATGCTCGCAAGATTCTAAAGAAACTTTGCCACGGGAAGGTGGCGGTGCACATGCAAGACGGGGGCGAGCCGACACTTGTCGCCGACGAACGGATTAGGCGAGTTTGTTAAACCCAGCACTGTTATTGCCAACTCCGTTCAGGTTGGAGCAGAGCGCTTCAGCTGCTACAGCGCGCATACTACGTGTCCACTTCAATCATCGACTCCGCGTCGTCGCATCTGCTGCATGCCGTCCAACTGGGAGCAAGGAAAGCAGTGGACTTCCGCCGCCGGCCTCGGCGCCTCGTGCCAAAACCATGTCGACCTGTCCCGGACTTAAGCCTTCTGTTCATCATTCTTCTCGGGCAGTCATTCCTAAAGTTTTCAATCCCGCGGTAAACCGCACCAGTTTCCGCGAAAACCGAAAAAACCTCCGAGAGACCGGTTTTCTATTTTAAATTTAAAAAAAATGAAAATTTGAAAAATTTGAAACAAAAAGTACGTAAAAAAACTAGATCGAATTTGCAATCCAATGATGGAAACCACAAACGTAGATTCGTTCCGTTGGTCTGTCAAAAAATAGAGAAAGTTTGTGTGTAGAAAAAGGAAGAAAAAAAAGAAAAAACACCTTTTATCAACCAGTAGCCTTGACCAATCAAACAATCGAATCTAGTTGTATGGTTTCCACCATTAAGCTAAAAATTTGATCTAGTTTTTTTACATATTTTTTATTTTAGTTTTTTCAAAAAAAATTCTATTTTTCCTTTTTAAATTGGTTTTCCGAAATTTGGTCCGGTTTTCCGGAAATACCGGTCGGAAAACCGGACTTACCGACCGGTTTACCGATTCATTTGAAAGTTTGAATTCAAAAATTTGGAATTTGAAATTTGTCTGGTATCCAGTCTGGTTTTTCCGATATACCGGAATACCGCCCATTCCGGTCCCGAGCGGTAATACCGGCAGCATCGGAATTGCAAACCTTGCATG
>LAPY01003933.1:28763-40599 GCA_000970635.1 Eragrostis tef
GGGCGGCGGCCAGGGACGGCTCCGGTGGACCAGCGGCATCCCTGTCCTTTCGCTTCCTCGAGGCCTCCATGTCCTGTCAGGTCAGGGGCTCAGAGCGAGTTGAGACCGGAATTTGACGATTCGTGAGGTAGACGGAGGTCTCTCGACTTGTGGAGAGGAGGGATTTTTTCGTGAAAAGAAAAAGGACGCTGGTGACGGCGAATGCCGATTGCCGTTCGTCCGGGTGAAACTGTCACGAAGGTCATTTGCGTGCGTGATTTAAAATGTTCGCATTATTGCATCAAGTTTGATTGTCTTTCATCATACACAGCGATTTCAGAGAAACGGTAACTATATATTTTGATTTCGGTGGGCACTTTTCATGGTTTTAGAGGGAGTTTTGCTTTTCTGGATTTTTTGATGAATCATCACTTTTAACTGGTAGCGTATTTTTTTTAAAAAAAAACGGTTAAACTCGTCAACGCGCAAGCTGTAAAAATGGTCTAGAAAAAACGACCGACAGGAAGTAAAAAATGAGAGTTTTTTTTAAGAATTAGCATACAAGGACGCGCTCTACCTTGCAAAATTTGTTCTAAACAATGACAAATATTTCGAATGAAGAAAAATTGTTTCAAGCGGAGAAAAAAAGTTCCAGATGGAGGTTTTGACAAAAAAAACATCTTGATTGAGATAAAATGTTCCAAATATATGAAACAAATGTTCCAAAGCATGCTGGAGTAGGGCGGTCGGGCGGCGATCATAGGCGCGGAGCAAGATAATACCATCATAAAGCGGCTACGTCCAATATGGCGGAACAAGGTGCCGAGCAGGCAAAGGCATGACGGAGCGCAAAGTGGAAGCTAGAGGGTGTGAGGGCGGGAGAGGAGGAAGGTTGAGACGGGGCATGAGCTCAATCCACAACGATAGGCCAGTAAAAGGAGACTCCCCTAATGTGAACTGCTCTCACTGACCAGTGGACCTGGCCTTACTTGTCAGCGGGCAAGTCACGGCTAACTTACGTTAGGGGATGACCATCGCTCGTAGTAAAGGAGCCAGGCAGGGCCGGCTCTAGGCCGGGGCAATGAGGGCACGGCCTAGGGCCCCAAAACTTTTGTATATGGGGTTAATTACTGTACTTCCTAGCAGGCCTGAATTAAGTCAATGGCCTAACAAAACTCTTCAGCTTTCCTTGTTGTTTGCCCGGTAGTCCGGCACCCGACTCTTCAGCTTTTCTTGTTGCCGAACTGCTCGTAATCCTTGCCGCCATAGCGTCGTACTGCCGATCTCCAGTTCACCACAGCGGCGCCGTGTTGCTGATCGTCGTGCTGCCGCCTGCCGTATTGCCGAAGCAACCAAGCAAGCCTACGTATCAGGATCGCTGCTTGATTTGCAGGCTTTTCATGATTCATAGGTAAATATCTGCTTCGTTCATATATTTTCCCACCGATGATGAATTAGTCTTAGGCCTGATTCATAACTCATCCGATGTTGAGTTGAATGATTTCTTTTTGCAAATGAAATGACCTTGCCAGATGGTTTGATGTCAGCACCTGAGATTCTTCAGTTTGTCATAGACGCAGATTGCTACCTAAATGTAGGGCCTGTTCGTTTCTCTTAGCTAAAATGGTTAAAATTTTAGCCAGGGAAGAATATTACCATTTAGAAGTATTAAATAAAGTTTAATTACAAAACCTTTTTCAAATAGAGGCTAATTTTCGAGACGAATCTAACGAGCCTAATTAAACTATGTTTCGCTACAGTGATGCTACAGTAACCATCTTCTAATTATGGCTTAATTACGGCATAATTATCCTCGTTAGATTCGTCTCACAAATTAGCACAGGGTTCTGCAATTAGTTTTGTAATTAGACTTTAATTAGTACTACTAAATGACAATATTCCAAATGGCTAAAATCTGGCTAAAAAAACAAACAGGCCCGTAATTGCCTATTGAAGCCTATTAACAGTACCTGTGACTGTGGCATCATCTGAATAAAGTTTTTCAAAGCTAAAGATATTGAAAAATTATATAAGGTCAACTACATCATTGATTTTGATACTATCATTAATGATTTTTCATCGAGAAATGCTAGGAGGAAATTTTTTTGCAAATCGCAAGTGACCAGCTGATTCGGAGTTTCTTCCTTATTCGAGGTGATCTGTTAGCACTTTTTTCTCAATGAATTTTTTCCGTGGTGCGTCAACAGTTGGTTTATGTTTGCTGTTATCGCTTTTTAGTGTACATATTTTGCGAGCTCAAAAATAAAGAAGTACACATATTTGTAGCCATAGAGGCCCCAACTTTGTGCCCGCCCAGGGCCTTCGAAATCATAGAGTCAGCCTTGGAGCCAGGATCCGCTGACATCGGCTGTGGTCACTGACCGGTGGGTCTGGCTCCACGCGTCAGTGGCCACTGCAAGTGTGCAGTAACATCACGGGATCCTCGCTCGTGGGCGTGCCTAGCACCGAGGTGCCTAGCACCAAACCATAGTTTTTTTCAAGGCCCTTTGCAGCCTAAGCCCAGCTTCTGGCCCGTAGAAGTCACGCCTATCGGCCCAGTTCTATCACGGCTCACGGCAGTAGCCGGCAATCCGTGAATTTGCAAATCACCCCTCCCCCTCTGTTCCGCCTACTCGTCGGCTCTCACCAATCGCCGCCTCTCCGGCCACCACGCCTCGCTCCTTCCGTCCCCGCGCCCCTCCTCCTCCGCGGCGACTCCGGCCCGCATCCTCATACCCAGGTACTCTCGGCGTCATATCCCCTTCTCTCCTCTCCCTCACTTCGGCCGCTCCCCGCCTCTGTCTGTTCGAGGTCTCGCTGCCGGCGCTCGCTGGGCTCGCCCCGATCCGAGCTGCACTTGGTGCATAAGTTGGCAAGTGTGCACCTATCGCTTCCGAACCTCGGGTATTGCTCTGAGTAGTTTTGTTGGAGGTTACTGCGGCATGGCTGCTTCGGTTGCTGCAAGACACGCTCCAGTACTGTGAATTTGCTTCATAGGCTTAACACTATACACGTTGAACGCTTCTACATCGTACTTGGAATGTTTACTAGCACGTGACTATTGGAGAAGTGAACGTAGTTTTGCATGAGATTGATTCGAAATGGAATGCTTCAGTGGGATGAAGTGAATCTGAAGTTAATAAATCCTCTGAAACTTGCTGGTCCTGTCAGTTGTGACTGGCTGGGGCACCATATTGAAATATATTCCCTTTTTTAAATAAAATGTTTCCCCCACCGATGATTTATTAGTCTTAGCATGGAACTTTCAGAATTAAACGTGTTGCAAATGACCTTGCCAGATGGTTTGATGTCAGCACCTGAGATTCTTCAGTTTGTCATAGACGCAGATTGCTACCTAAATGTAGGGCCTGTTCGTTTCTCTTAGCTAAAATGGTTAAAATTTTAGCCAGGGAAGAATATTACCATTTAGAAGTATTAAATAAAGTTTAATTACAAAACCTTTTTCAAATAGAGGCTAATTTTCGAGACGAATCTAACGAGCCTAATTAAACTATGTTTCGCTACAGTGATGCTACAGTAACCATCTTCTAATTATGGCTTAATTACGGCATAATTATCCTCGTTAGATTCGTCTCACAAATTAGCACAGGGTTCTGCAATTAGTTTTGTAATTAGACTTTAATTAGTACTACTAAATGACAATATTCCAAATGGCTAAAATCTGGCTAAAAAAACAAACAGGCCCGTAATTGCCTATTGAAGCCTATTAACAGTACCTGTGACTGTGGCATCATCTGAATAAAGTTTTTCAAAGCTAAAGATATTGAAAAATTATATAAGGTCAACTACATCATTGATTTTGATACTATCATTAATGATTTTTCATCGAGAAATGCTAGGAGGAAATTTTTTTGCAAATCGCAAGTGACCAGCTGATTCGGAGTTTCTTCCTTATTCGAGGTGATCTGTTAGCACTTTTTTCTCAATGAATTTTTTCCGTGGTGCGTCAACAGTTGGTTTATGTTTGCTGTTATCGCTTTTTAGTGTACATATTTTGCGAGCTCAAAAATAAAGAAGTACACATATTTGTAGCCATAGAGGCCCCAACTTTGTGCCCGCCCAGGGCCTTCGAAATCATAGAGTCAGCCTTGGAGCCAGGATCCGCTGACATCGGCTGTGGTCACTGACCGGTGGGTCTGGCTCCACGCGTCAGTGGCCACTGCAAGTGTGCAGTAACATCACGGGATCCTCGCTCGTGGGCGTGCCTAGCACCGAGGTGCCTAGCACCAAACCATAGTTTTTTTCAAGGCCCTTTGCAGCCTAAGCCCAGCTTCTGGCCCGTAGAAGTCACGCCTATCGGCCCAGTTCTATCACGGCTCACGGCAGTAGCCGGCAATCCGTGAATTTGCAAATCACCCCTCCCCCTCTGTTCCGCCTACTCGTCGGCTCTCACCAATCGCCGCCTCTCCGGCCACCACGCCTCGCTCCTTCCGTCCCCGCGCCCCTCCTCCTCCGCGGCGACTCCGGCCCGCATCCTCATACCCAGGTACTCTCGGCGTCATATCCCCTTCTCTCCTCTCCCTCACTTCGGCCGCTCCCCGCCTCTGTCTGTTCGAGGTCTCGCTGCCGGCGCTCGCTGGGCTCGCCCCGATCCGAGCTGCACTTGGTGCATAAGTTGGCAAGTGTGCACCTATCGCTTCCGAACCTCGGGTATTGCTCTGAGTAGTTTTGTTGGAGGTTACTGCGGCATGGCTGCTTCGGTTGCTGCAAGACACGCTCCAGTACTGTGAATTTGCTTCATAGGCTTAACACTATACACGTTGAACGCTTCTACATCGTACTTGGAATGTTTACTAGCACGTGACTATTGGAGAAGTGAACGTAGTTTTGCATGAGATTGATTCGAAATGGAATGCTTCAGTGGGATGAAGTGAATCTGAAGTTAATAAATCCTCTGAAACTTGCTGGTCCTGTCAGTTGTGACTGGCTGGGGCATATACCATTGTTGCAAATTTCATAGCGTCACATTATCTCATCACCTTTTTCCTATTTGAATTCTGATTGATCAGCTCATAACTTCACATTTTACATTGCAGTGACACTGGACTGGCATGGAGAACATGCGGTATGCCGAAGAGCTTGTGAGGGAGTTTCTAGTGTTCAGGGGTTTCACAAGTACGCTGCAAGCTTATGAGACAGAGTTATCTACTGAGATTGGCAAAAACTTTCAAGTAGATAAGATGTTAGATTTAGTGTTCGTAGAATATATACCGAAATACCAACTGGATAGATTGCTAGGTCTGTTTACCTTTTTCAAGCAATGTTTCACTTCACCTGCGGACACAGAGCTTTTCTTGACCCTTATTAAGTTGGAGCTGTCAGTATTAAGGTACTATGTTGTCAATGCTTTGAAATCTGGAAGGCACGACAAAGTGGTTGAATTCTATGGTGAAAGTGGAAGCTATCTTATGCAAAAGCGTGAAGATTGGCTGGTGTGGTTTGGTGCGTGTTTGTAGCCTTCTTTTGCCTACATTTTCAACGTGACCTGTCACGGTATTCTCATGCTTTGTCAATCTGAATAACATTATGCAGCTATTCCGTACATGAAGAACCCAAGCTTGGATCCGCAGTTCCGTGTATATTTCTCTAAAGAATGGTTGGATACACTGGTTCTTTCATTCAGAAACTTTTTGAGCGGGATGTTCAATGATACTCATATCCTTTTACAATATATTTTCTGGTACCTTCCCCCAGGTGGCACGATATTATTAATATTTAACAGGATATTTCTGTTACTGAATTATTTTTTTTACCACTCTTGCTGGTGGACAATGTGGTAGAATATTTTTTTCTCGAACACGCTGGAGAACAATGTGGTAGAATTCAGTGTTTGTAAATGTGACTGTTTAGCATTAAAAACATGCTTTGAGCAGGGGCGGAGCCAGGTTCAGACCAACCTGGGCTCCAGCCCCTCCTTGATTTGCACAAATCTTTGAGGAAATGAGTTGTTGCTGGACATTGAGAATAACACAGGAGCTTGATCACCATGGAAATCGGCTTGAATCTTCTGAGCCCCTTCTTGCCTTTGCTTCTGGCTCCGCCAGTGGCTTTGAGCCTTTGACTCACATACTCCCTCCATTTATAAATTGTTGTCGCCATTGACCTTTTGAGTTACATTTGACCGTTCATCTTATTTAAAATATTAGTTCAAATATGCAAACATATAAGTTATATTTCAATTTCCTTTAGTGATAAAACAAACCATGACAAAATATATGATAATTCATAAAATTTTGAATAAAATGAATGGTCAAACGCAACTCAAAAGTCAACGGCGACAACAATTTAAGAACGGAGGGAGTATTATGATTTCCTTCAGTACTGTTTTGTCCTTAATTTTTGCACGAATTCCAGCTCTTTTGAGGATTAGCACCGAGAAGAATACTATCAAATCTCTCAAGAACGACATAAAGCAACTGAATAGTAAATTGGCAGAGCTACAAGCATTGTTAGAGGCAAAGGAAGCTGAAATATCTCAGTTAAGAAGGTAATCTCTTTCAACTGTAAAAATACTTTTCGCCTACAAATGATTTGCATAGCCTTTGTGATTGGTACATGGATCCTTTCAGAAATTAATTGCCACTTTGGAGATTGGATGGGAATAGGAAAACCATGTGTAAAGTATTATAACACTAACTTGCTTATAAGTTTGCATTTCCTGTGAATATAAAGAGTCAAAGATTGCTTAGATAGCAAGTGTTGACCATCACTCACACCTCGCATGTACACATAAAACAGAACACAGATGCATCCTCTAAATATTTCTGATCTTATAAATGTAGGAACCATCATGGTGCTGATTCTGGAAACAATAATTTAGTCAGTGATACAGCTGGTTCCCGTCGTGAAGGACAACAAGTATCAGAAATCTGCCAAGAATCCTCATCCTCAAGTAGCGCGATACATGATTTTGACACACAGTCTTCAATTTCAGTGAAATCTAAAGCAAAAGGTAATTCCAAGACTCATTTCAGTTAACCAATGTAGGTTGGATCTTACTACTTGTTTTTTTTCCTCTCTTAATGTCATCTCATTACTGTTGGTTTCTGCATCCCATGCATATACATGGGGTACGTTTATATTGTTATTTTCACACCCACCAATCACGACAGCACTCCTTTCAGTCACTCTAGTACTCCTGTAGTTGGAGTTTTGTTATGCATGGTCTGACATTGTTTTGTATTTTCATATCCTTTAATGCTTCTGATCTGTTGATCCTATTGACCATACTAATGTACTCTTACGTGACAAATCTGAAGCATCATATGATTCTTTTCCTGCAGAGAATGAACAGGCTTCTGTGAAAGAGGAAGACTTTCCTGAAGTGAAAGTAGATTTTCAAGTAAGCTATTGTTCATTCCCAAAATTATACATCTCCCACTTTGGAGGTACCTATATGAACTGATTAGACTTGCTAACAGGAAACATTTTTAGGCCATAACAGTTCCATTAGCTGCTGTCGGTTCTCTGCATCGGGCTCAAATATTGCCAGTTCGTCAATTGATGGTACAGTTAGGTAATTGTACTATATCAAGTTGCTTCAGTTTGGTTGTCTAGCTGCGGGTTTTGACTTGTTTATTTTTCAAACGTTTCAAGGATCTGGACATATGATTCATCAACACCATCATCCAGAAATGCCACAATATACTGTGGGTCCGAAGTCAGTTCACTTTCTTGGGAATGCAGATCTGATAGATTGGTATGTTTGTATTGGATTGAATCAACTTTGTTTCTATCATTCCAAATTTGGTATAACAGGTTTAAGACTTTCTTTCTGTCACCCATTTCTCTTGACCGTAGCTGCTAATAGGCACAGCTAATGGAGGAATTAAAGCTTGGAATGCTGATGCAAAGAGAGTTGTTTGCGACCTCAGTACATCAAGAGACTTTCCAAGGTTATAACTGTCTATATCTGCTCATTCATTGCTGAACTTGTCACTAATGAAGCTTTCCAATTGCTACAGTATCTTAGACTTGAAATGTAGCCCTGTAGAACCTGTGTTTGTCTCTGCAGCTGCATCAAGAAGGTAATGTTGAATTCATATTTCGTCACCAGTTCATCACCAGTGATTTCAAGTTGCAGCATGAGCTAAACAGCAGCATTGGTTTTCTTTATTTGAACTATCAAGATACCTCACTCTATACCACTGGATTATCATACTTATTTCTAGCTTATGCATCAGATACCTCACTCTTTTATTTTAAATTCATCCTTTCTTAGGCATGGATCGACTATTTTTGACAGAACAGGATTTGCATCCTTGACGGTTTGGCACATGAAAACATGGAAGCCCTTGGTACTTCTCATACTTTCATCCTATTGTCTTGAACTTACATATGAATTTTTATCCAGTAAATATATTATAACGATCTATTCTTTTCTATTTTGAAGACAGTCCTCCCTCTTGGTGAGGATCCACCCGCTATTACTTCTGTGTGCTTCAATCACAATGGAAAAATCTTAGCAGCTTCTGCAACAGATGGGATGATTCACATGTTTGGTATCCTTGTGTAATAGTATTCCTTCATCATCTCTATAGTTTTGGGGGGGTTTTTTCTTTGGCTAGCTTCCCACATTTTATTACTAATGTAGAGGTGTCCAATTATTTGCCACAGGCATCTTGTTTTTGTTTTTTATTTGACCACCCAACTGCACAAGTCTATTCTCTACCAGAATCGAAACGCCTTAGCCTGGCAAGTATCAATCAATGATTAGAATGCTAGTGTAGTAATGTGAGAACTTAATCGTTGAACATATTTGTAACTGGAGCTTTACTTGCTCAACCATTGCTAGCATATGTTGTTTGCATGTGATTTCATTTGCCTTGTGCAATTGTTTGAGGCCGTCATCTTCCTTAATTGCAAATAGACATGTCTGCTGGTCTTCAAATTACTGGATGGCCTGCTCATGATTCCCCTGTGAGCTCAATTCTTTTTGGACCTGCTGAAACTAGCATATTCAGTTTAGGCGCAGATGGAAAGGTATGTAGCGTTTCCCCTTTTTCCCTTTTACTGCGTAGGTGCTTGTAACGGTATCGATGCATATAAACCTGGTAGGATGTACTGAAGCACACAGTACTAACCATAGCAAATGATCTCCCACCCCCTCTACATCTTCTGGAGGTGGATCTTTTTTGTGTGTGGTTTAAATATTTGAAAAGAATGTTCTAAATGATGTACTCAATTTTGAATCTGTGCTCCTTATTAAAATGTTTTATAAAGTATGATCCTTCTCCTTTGTACTTCAGTGGAATCTTTCCTGATGCAAATATGTTTTATAATCTTTCATTCATTTGCATGGTTTTATCAAATGTTTAGATATTTGAATGGAGCTTACACAACCAAGGTCAGATTCTTTGGTCAAGAGATTGTAGTAGGTAAGAACTTGTTTGGTATCATTACTGAATTGTTATGAAAACTTATTTTGGTTTGATTTCCTTTACTGCACAGTGGTTAGCTGGTATGGTAATATGTGGTCTTTAGACGTGCAAAGCTGATCAAGTTAGGCCCTTAAACTTAAAAAATCGAGACCTTAGGCATAACATACATATCCTTGAAGTTATTGGGTGCATGTGATGCACGATTCATCAATGTTAAAGGCAATCTCTATACCATTGGCCGGAAGCTTATTGAATACCACTGTCACATATCGTTTAATTGCAATTATTTTTAACACAGAAAAGTAGTGCGTCATAGTTTGGTACTCTTATGCTATGAACATAAGTAATGGGTTCTCGCTTGCCGTTACCGCAAGTTTATAACATAATAGCCAGAAGCCCAGACTACTCACCACTTTGCCAGTTTGGACTTCAACATTTAGTTTAGTTTTAATCTGTACACAACACTTATTTCCAGTCGATTGAACTTACATTTCATCCAGAACCGTATAATTACAGTTTTCTAGGTATTGTACAACTATTATGTGAGAACTTGCTGATTTCTCCTACCTTTGCTTCTATTACTAGGTTTTGCAATCCTGAGAGCTTTAGCAAACAGATGCATGAAATAGCATTGGACTCAAATGGCAAGAGGTTGCTGGTTACCTCCGGTTTGGTTCGGGCCCCAATATATCAGGTTTCCACAATTATCCAATCTCCCTAGTTATGTTTAATTTGCCCAAGGGTACCAATGTAATCACTTGCAATTTCCTGTTAGGTGCAAGGCCATGAAAGTGGTTTGATCACACTACCTCATAGTTCATCTGTAACAAGTGTGGATTGGCATCCAACACTACCAATGTACATAACTGGGTCTGCAGACAACTCTGTCCGGGTCACATCCATCATATAATATATCTGAAGCAGGCTAATTGCCCTGAGATCGATGAAGTCAGAGGTACTATTCGCGGAAAGCGACCAGTGAAGGTCCGATTCATTCACCTTTTCTCTCAGCGTGCATCGGTTGTCAATTGTCTCATCCATGCACAAGGATCTTGGTTTCGCAGTATGCTTTGCATGGAGGATGACGTGTAGTGGTGTTTTGTAGCTGCCTCCTTACACTTTGGTGCCTTGGGCCAACTTTTTGTTGTTGTAAAACAAGGTATAAAGTTTTGTGATCTTTTGTACACAATAGGAGGTTAGAATTGTTACATCTAGTTTTTTCCCATTATTTGAACAAGTGTCATCGAAAGAAAGTGAGGATCAGTACGCATGCTGTCACTTGTCGGCTCGTAGTGGCAGTTGTTAAGGAACACAGTATGACTGTGATACATCAAGTTTGTGAGTACTTCTTGGAAGAGTTGAATATTTCTGGATCAGTGAACATTGTTACATGGATGCTATTTGGTCCACCTTGTAGCATATCTGTAGCCATGCTTGTCTTGATTATCAGCCCATATTGTCTGATCAAGTAGGTTACATGATCCACACAAGTGGAAGTGTAGCAGTGCATATTTCGCTCGCATGCCGGTTCCCTTCCAAAAGAAGTGAGAAAATTTGAATGTTCGACATATGCATGCCATTATGGAAGTTCAGTCCTGATCATTCATGAGCGTTACCTGTCATTTCTTTATTTTTCTGTTATTACCATTCGTAAAGTAGCTCGTTCCACGAATCATATAAATTTGAGCCAAGAACATATCTACGTCCTTGGCAACTAACGTGAAATTTACAGGTACATCTTTGTGATCTTATACAGCACAAAACGCAATAATGTATATGTATACACTGCGGATCAATAAAAGGTGTGCAGTTGCCGTTGCAGCTACGAGTACTTTTTCAACGTGTGGCTCAGTTCATTCCTAGCATTGTTGAGTATTGTTTTGTTGGTAGGAAAGGTGTCTTAAGTTTCATCTTCCAACTGCCAACAAACGGATAACGTTCAGACTGGCTCCAATCTTCAGAAAATTCAGCAACGCGATCATCACATGTCTATGATCGATGGACCACAACAAGAAAAAAGAAAAGAAGAGAGAAGGCTATAGTATGATTTCATCGATGCAATTTTGATTCCATCTAGTAGCAATAATGGTAGCCCCTTCAAGTTGCAAGCTGTGTGAGTTAGCCGCCACAGCCTGCCAACAAGAAATTCATTTGGCTCGTCCTAGCAGATTGTCAAACGAGTGTTGGAGTTGCATGGCGGCAATGCATGTCCTAGCCACTCAGTCGAATCAACACCAACATCATGTGAGATTTTTTTTTTTTGAGGCAACGTCATGTGAGATTGGTTAGCATCTTCTCTGTGGCAATGCACAATGCACACCTCATGAATTGTAGATGCCGCATTGATGCACGATGGATGAATGTGATGCAGCCGTAGCTTGCAGCAACTTTGCGTGTGGTCACTTCAAAAAAAAAAAAAAACTTTGCGTGTGGTCGTTGCTTCAGCTGAAGCAGGT
>LAPY01003937.1:15931-27201 GCA_000970635.1 Eragrostis tef
GGCGCGTGGGGTGGGCGGCCGTCCGCCTCCCGCCGCACCGTTCATGGGGCGCCAGCAGACCCCTCCTGCGCAACTTGCCACCGGCGTCGCTGCAGCGCCGGGCGCCAGCGCCAGCATCACCAACCGCAGCGCCGCCAACTCCAGGGCTCCGGGCGCGGGCCGCCGTGCCACGCGGGGGCCGCACGCCGTGCCAAAAACATCGACCCGCAGGGCCATGGTGCAGGGGCCTCAGGTATGTCTTTGCACACCTCCGTTCCCATCTCCCTCTCTCCGTTTGAATGCAATTTCGTGCTGAACTGCAATGTAATGGAAGTCTCTGTTGCCGACTACCGAAATGCAAGAACTTAGTGTCCTTGTATGTAGGAATTATAATGCTTCTTTCAAAATCCCATGATATTACTAGGTTCTGACTGCAATGCAAGAGTAAACAAAAGATAAAAAGGAAGAAATGCTCAACGTAATTTTATTCTTTGGCACGTCCTGCGTTCTTGCAATAGTCATCCACCATTCGTGTAGATATGCTATTTGTGGCCAGTGAGTTGATTGTAGCTGTGGCTTGGCCGTCGATTGAGCAACGGCATCCCATTTGTGTCGTGTGTATCTGCAGTCGGCCAGCAAGTGATCTGTCTGTCTGTTTCGATGCGAATACTCTGATGCATCTGACCAAGTAGTGGCTGAGTTGTTACTCTGCCAGCAGTCGCTTAAGTGATCGCTATTGTAATTCGAGCTGATGCAGATGCTGAAGTGCAATGGTAGTCTCCTTGCTAGATTCTATTGTTTATTTTACCTTATTAAGTCTAATTGTAGTACGGACATGTAATTGACTTTCCTCCTAACATTTGCTATCATCTTCATAACAGCTGATAGAAGATCAAGAGTATGTAGAAGAAGTGAGGGATGCAGAGATTGAAGCTCATTGCAAGTACGTGAAAAAGGTTTCAGCGTGGAGAAAGGGTTTTACAATTTGTTTAATCTGCCACCTGAAAGGCAAAGAGACAGAAATAATAGCAAACAATGATAAGGTAAGTTAGTAAAACTTAATCGATGATTGGTAGTAATCTGTTATTATTTAGCTTGTGCGTGCCTATCTTATTTTTCAGATAATAAAGCATTGTCTAAGTATGCATCAAGGAGAGGGGTACAAGTGTGAAAAGCGTGGATGTTTAGCTAGAGGAAAAACCAAGCATGATGCCGGTTTGCACCAGATTGAGTGCCGTGGATGAACGAGAAGGTAATTAACGTCACATCAGTCTCCAAGCACTTGCACCCTTTTTCGGGATAATAACATATTGAAGCACAAATAGATGATATAGTAAACTGGAAACTCGTGTCAAGTTCTGTTGAATATGGAGGGTCAAAAACTGAGGAGCTCTTCAAACTCTGTAATCTGTAAATGACACTTCACAGTTCAGAAACCTTTTGCTTAACAAATGAGTCAGCAGAACACATATTAGTGAATTGAACTGATACTTACACTTGATAAGCACAACAATAGTACATAGACCACAGATGCCATTTTTTAACGTTGTATTGTGTTATAATTTTCTGCATATCCTAAGTACATCTTTTCTTTTCGCAGAGCACCAGTGGAAAAACCTTTTGAAGAAATTGAGTCCACTTCAAAGCAGGGACTTCAGGGGATCTGAACCCAATTAGGTTCAAGGGTTACTGATACTGTTATCCTATCATGTTGTATACCCTTCACCTAGCAGGGGCTCAGTTTTTCTTTCCCCTTTATTGAAACTTGGGGGTCAGTTTTGGTCTACTTACTTCTGAAGTCAGCACTTGGTGCACAAAGGTACAAAGTTTCAGTAAACTGGATTTTTTGATCTGGGATGAACGAATGTGATTTTGTCACAAGTTGTGTTGTTTCAGTTCTAATTGTTGTATATTCTTACATGTCGATGCATAATTCTGATGCTTTACATTGGGAGTCAATGTATGGTAAACATATATAAGAGCCTATTCTTGTGTAAATATATGATAGGAGGATAAAGAGGACGTAGAACCTTTATCTGAAATTACCAATTGTATAATTTGCCACTATCCCAATGCTCACTTTTCATTCTGTTTGATAGCATTTCACATGGACGAGCATCCATGAGAAACTATCTTGCAGATTCGTCTTAGCGATGATTTAAGTGCATTTGTTTCTGTAGACATAACTCTAACTATATAGTTGAAAAAGCAAAACTACAGTTAATTGATGATGCTTTAAGATGAACATGTCTTGTGTTGAACAATCGACATATTCATAACGGCAACTGTTATCCCAGAAATGTGTTTTTAGTTATGCTCTTCCATATCTTCAGATTAGGCTGAACCTTTCTGAAGAAGGGCTTAGAACATTTAGTCACCATACATAAATGATATTCAAAGTGTACCATATTGATAACTCAAGTAGACAATAGTGACTGAATCATTACGGGACAGTCTAAGAATGGGTACAATTAATTTTGAACCAAAAGTATGGCACTCATGATACAACTACATAGTACATATATCTATCTGTTCAATCCTGAACTCGTCTTCGCGAAGTTAGGCGTTATCCATATGGGTACTGGCCAAGTGCACCAACACTCAGAAGGCAAAATTTCTTCTGTGGTGTTAGTTTCCAAGTTGAAAACACCTATATCACGGCTGTTACTCTTCCAAAACGCAATACCTCTTTGATCATCGGTCAAATAGATATGATTTGCCTTCAATTGTTGATATTCTTCAGCCCGTATACAACGCGACTGTCCGTACCCAAGGAACAAAACATGACCATGCAAACTACTGATTTGCACAAGTTTTTTTGCGGCCATGTCAACTTTATACAACATCATTGTCTTAGTTTCCCTTTTGATCTCCGAAAGGACACGCCCTGGAGTATCCCCCCCATCCCCAATCGGGATGGCGTCCTGCTCCCTCCAAACCTGGAATAATTCGCCAGATGCTGACTGAACAATGTACATACGTTCACGAATATAGTGCTTCATGTTGTTCATAATCACCTTCCTCGAGAAAGATGATCCAGTGAGATCAAATGCATCCATTCCACCTGTTGATGTTACAGCATACAAAATACCATCCAAATAGATGCAGTCTTCATAGTCCCCACTAGGCGGCAACCAAGTCCACCTTGAATCTCCAGCCCTTGTGAAAGAAAGCTGAGAAACAGGATTGTGGATAAGGACTACAATGTAGCTTCCTGTGGAGGAATCAGAAAACACAAATGCCTTGTCATAGAGATCGTCACGAAGATTGTCGAGGGGAAGGACACAAGGGTCACCAAACTCATATTCTCCATCGTACTGTGAGAGCTCATACTCCTGAAGTGCACCTGATTCGTCAAATATGGGCTTCACTTGCTCAATGGTGGTCACTGGCGGCAGGGCGATCTGCTCTCCGGTGATCGGATTGACAATGTGCAACTCAGACCTCTCATCTGCAGTAACCAGCCAGCCATTGGATGACCCAATAAGATACCTACTACGGATTGGAGGCTCCGGGAGAGTAAGCTTGTAGACCCTCTTCTCTGCAAGGCTGTACATGCAAGCAATGTTGTCGCCGGCAGATTCAGACGTGTAAAGGAGACACGGTGTCTGATGACGATTGTCTGAACGACGATTATGTGCATTCATGTTTGCAGATATAGCCCTGTAACTATATAATATTCAGATGGTGTTTTAAGACAAATTCTTATTTTGTTGACATATTTGACGTTTTCATAAAGCCAACGATAGCTATTTCACAATACGCATCCCAAAAAGTACTTTTATGTCACACTGCAGGTACGACTTGACTATGTTCCTCATCTTTCTATAAAAAGCTTGAACATTTAGTCACGAAACAAACATTACTTGCATTGCAGCATAACAAAATTTATATGTACCATACTGACTATATAAATGGATATTAGATTTTGAAACATCATATCCTCCAATAAATGGCCAATATACAGTGACTGGATCATAACGGGGACATTCTTAATATTGGGTACAATTAATTTTGAGCACAAAGTACAGCAACCCAAAAACAGCTACATATACAGATACCTACTTATTCAAACACGAACTAATCTTCGTGAAATTAGGTGTTATCCAAACAGGTGCTGGCCAGGTACACCAGAACTGAGAAGGCACAATTTCTTCTGTGGTGTTATTTTCCAAGTTGAAAACACCAATATCACGCCGGTTCATCTTCCAGAACGCAATGCCGCCTTCATCCTCAGTCATGTAGACATGATTTGACTTCAATTGCGGAAATTCTTCAGCACTTAAACAAATTGACTGATTGTGCCCAAGAAACAACAAAAGGCCATGCAAGCTTTTGATTTGCACAAGCTCTTTTGTTGCCATATCAACCTTATATAACATCATTTTCCTAGTTCCCCTTATGATCTCTGAAATGTCACGCTCTAGAGCATCCTCATTGTCAACATCCCCAACTGGGATGACATCCAATTCCCTCCAAACCTGCAACAAGTCACCCGATGGCGCCTGAACAACGTACATGTGTTCATAAATATAGTCCTTCGTTTTGTCCATAATCACCTTCCTTAAGAAAACAGGTCCAGCAAGATCAAAGGCATCAATTCTACCTGTAGATGTTATTGCATACAGAAAACCATCCAAATAGATGCAGTCTTCATAGTCTGCACTTGGTGGCAGCCAATGCCATTCGGAATCTCCTACCCTTGCGAATGAAAGCTGACAAAAAGGCTCGTGGATTAGGACCACAATGTAGCTTCCCAGAGAGGAATCAGAAAACACAAATGCCTTGACATAGAGGGTATCACGCAGATCTTCGCGAGAATAAGTAATCGGATCCCGAGTCACCTCTTCTCCAAAGTATTGTGACAGCTCATACTCCTGAAGTGCACCTGATTCGTCAAATATGGGCTTCACTTGCTCAATGGTGGTCACTGAAGGGAGAGCAATCTGTTCACCGGTGATCGGATTGACAATGTGTAATTCACACCTCTCGTCGGCAGTAACCAGCCAGCCATTGGACGACCCAATAAAATTCCTACTACGAATAGGTGGCTCCGGGAGAGTAAGCTTGTAGACCCTCTTCTCTGCAAGGCTGTACAGGCAAGCAACGTTGTCGCCGGCAGATTCAGACGTGTAGAGGAGGCATGGTGTCTGGTGACGATTGTACCATCCAGAGCTGCGTAGGCTGGTGTATACGGTGTGCCACGAGGAGCAGACACTGCCTGCACGCACCAAGTCAGGGATTTCCAGGAGAGCAAATATATCACCGAGGATTTCTACTGGCAGCTCCAGAAAGTCCCTGTTCACCGCTGCCTCTGAATTAACATGCTCATGATCACTCTGCATTGTCTTCAGAGTACCCAGCCAGCCATTGGACGACCCAATAAAATTCCTACTACGAATAGGTGGCTCCGGGAGAGTAAGCTTGTAGACCCTCTTCTCTGCAAGGCTGTACATACAAGCAATGTTGTCGCCGGCAGATTCAGACGTGTAAAGGAGACACGGTGTCTGATGACGATTGTCTGAACGACGATTATGTGCATTCATGTTTGCAGATATAGCCCTGTAACTATATAATATTCAGATGGTGTTTTAAGACAAATTCTTATTTTGTTGACATATTTGACGTTTTCATAAAGCCAACGATAGCTATTTCACAATACGCATCCCAAAAAGTACTTTTATGTCACACTGCAGGTACGACTTGACTATGTTCCTCATCTTTCTATAAAAAGCTTGAACATTTAGTCACGAAACAAACATTACTTGCATTGCAGCATAACAAAATTTATATGTACCATACTGACTATATAAATGGATATTAGATTTTGAAACATCATATCCTCCAATAAATGGCCAATATACAGTGACTGGATCATAACGGGGACATTCTTAATATTGGGTACAATTAATTTTGAGCACAAAGTACAGCAACCCAAAAACAGCTACATATACAGATACCTACTTATTCAAACACGAACTAATCTTCGTGAAATTAGGTGTTATCCAAACAGGTGCTGGCCAGGTACACCAGAACTGAGAAGGCACAATTTCTTCTGTGGTGTTATTTTCCAAGTTGAAAACACCAATATCACGCCGGTTCATCTTCCAGAACGCAATGCCGCCTTCATCCTCAGTCATGTAGACATGATTTGACTTCAATTGCGGAAATTCTTCAGCACTTAAACAAATTGACTGATTGTGCCCAAGAAACAACAAAAGGCCATGCAAGCTTTTGATTTGCACAAGCTCTTTTGTTGCCATATCAACCTTATATAACATCATTTTCCTAGTTCCCCTTATGATCTCTGAAATGTCACGCTCTAGAGCATCCTCATTGTCAACATCCCCAACTGGGATGACATCCAATTCCCTCCAAACCTGCAACAAGTCACCCGATGGCGCCTGAACAACGTACATGTGTTCATAAATATAGTCCTTCGTTTTGTCCATAATCACCTTCCTTAAGAAAACAGGTCCAGCAAGATCAAAGGCATCAATTCTACCTGTAGATGTTATTGCATACAGAAAACCATCCAAATAGATGCAGTCTTCATAGTCTGCACTTGGTGGCAGCCAATGCCATTCGGAATCTCCTACCCTTGCGAATGAAAGCTGACAAAAAGGCTCGTGGATTAGGACCACAATGTAGCTTGCCAGGGAGGAATCAGAAAACACAAATGCCTTGACATAGAGGGTATCACGCAGATCTTCGCGAGAATAAGTAATCGGATCCCGAGTCACCTCTTCTCCAAAGTATTGTGACAGCTCATACTCCTGAAGTGCACCTGATTCGTCAAATATGGGCTTCACTTGCTCAATGGTGGTCACTGAAGGGAGAGCAATCTGTTCACCGGTGATCGGATTGACAATGTGTAATTCACACCTCTCGTCGGCAGTAACCAGCCAGCCATTGGACGACCCAATAAAATTCCTACTACGAATAGGTGGCTCCGGGAGAGTAAGCTTGTAGACCCTCTTCTCTGCAAGGCTGTACATGCAAGCAATGTTGTCGCCGGCAGATTCAGACGTGTAAAGGAGACACGGCGTCTGATGACGATTGTACCATCCAGAGCTGCGTAGGCTGGTGTATACGGTGTGCCACGAGGAGCAGACACTGCCTGCACGCACCAAGTCAGGGATTTCCAGGAGAGCAAATATATCACCGAGGATTTCTACTGGCAGCTCCAGAAAGTCCCTGTTCACCGCTGCCTCTGAATTAACATGCTCATGATCACTCTGCATTGTCTTCAGCAAGCTGGGAGCAAACGCAAAGATGTTGGGCCAAAGAGCTCGCATGACCAGATGACACAGACAGCGCAGGCTCATCATCCCTGCTCTGCTGTAGATCGCCATTGGAGAAAACTGACTAAAACTGAACCTCTCCCTGCCGCTTAGAAGTTGTTGGCGATCTCTAACACCACGGCAAAGGCCCCTGCTTCTGTACCTATATAAAAATCGACAAATCAACCAACTGACGCCTCGATCCGAATTGAATTGGGGATGGAAATCCGAATCGAAGAGCTGTACGGTGCGGGGTACCTGTGGTGGCTGGAGAACGGAACCCCCAAAATGATTCGGACCTGAGGTGTTTGGGGAACGGAAACAGCAGCTGCGCCACAGAAACTCGGTTGCCCCGTAACTGAAGCCGGGGCGCTGACCGGCGGCGGGGAGCCCTAGCACAGGGGATGTGCTCCGGTTGAATTGGACCGAAAAACCGACGGAGGAGCAAGCACGCGCCGCGCCTCAGATGACCAGGACATGGGCGCTTTGCCTCGGTGGAGGAGCGAGCCCACGTCGTCGTCGTCGTTGTCGCCGGCGGTGGCTAGAGGACTTGCGACATGGAATGGAAGCGATGAATGAAAGCATGGACCTGGGCTTCACATATGGTTCAGTAGCAATTTTTTTTTTACTGGAAAGGCCACGGTTAATGGGCATTAGTTGGCCGGCCCATAGCAGAATAAAGTGGCCCATATGTGAAGCTAAAGGGCGGAATCAGGAAAAGCCCGTCTCCAGTTAGGTTCAAAAAAAAAAAAGCCCGTCTCCAGTTGTTTTGGGGCGCTCCCCACGAGTCTTGATGCGCCTGTCAACGGCTCCCCCCGCCCTTTCCCAGAGGGCACGCTCAACGCAGCACAAGGGATCACACGGGTGAATCGTGCTCCGCACCATACCGCCGGCGTCTGTCTCTGCCGGGACACGCATGTCCGGCTGTTCGTGACAAACCACAGCAGCAGGGGCAAGCCCCCTGCCCCGTTCGCGTCTCGTTGGCATCCGAATTCCGAACGCGTACGCTCAGAACGCGATCGAACAGTGGGCAACAAGACCTGTGGGTGGAGGTCGATCCCCCGCTTGGACCGATCGACGCGCGGCGGCCGTCAATGACGTACAGGCGCGGGTCACCGGCCCCAGCCCAGTGTCGTCGTCGTCGTCGTGCTCTGGAACAGGATGCCAGTGACCAGAAACACGACGACCCTGGCATGTGGCGGCGGAAATGGACCGACGGGCCGCTCGACGTCGGCGCCGATCGACCTGACGTCGATGCCAGCAGCGTCGTTATTCGAAAGAGAGAAATCCGGCGCTCAAGACACTGATATGCCAGCCAGCAGTCTGCAACCTTTGCCGCCCAGGGAGAATACCGTACGTCGTACGTCTCAAGGATCGGCTTCTCAAGTCTGCAACCTTTACTACTACTCTGTTCTGTTCGATCGGGTCGGGAGCCGAATTACTTGCTTGCCGTGCGTGCATGTCGTGGTGACGGACGAGTCACTACCGTTGCCGCGGCAGGAGCACGGGAACGATTCCCCACCTGGAGAAATCGAACCACCCGCGCCGCTATGGGATGAGTTCATTCACAGAGTAGCCTAGTGGTTGTTATGTTATGTTACACCATAAATCGTTTAAATCATTCTTTCATCAAATTAAACATTGGCGATTCATCCGTTCTCCCTAGCTACTGACCTGGATGATGCATTTTCATCCGTTAACCTTGACTCTTGCATGTCTCTGGATAAAGATTAAATAAAAAACATATTTTCCCATGAGAGTTCAAGAAGGAGAGTGGGCCCAAAAAATCATCAAGGTATATATTTTGAAGAGAACAAACCTTTGCAGAAAAACACTAATGTCTCAGGTGGCCCATCCCCTCGGACTATGTCTCCTATCGCCTTCACCTTCTTCTCCTCCCTCGCAACAGAAAAATTATGGGCTGCCGCACACACAACGTTGAAGATACCAACCAAGGAGAACATGAGGTTTTCTCATCGGATGCTGTCATTCTGCCTAATGAAATAAGATGGCGGCAAAGCTCCCTGGCTTTTACGAGCCTGCTCTACAAGAAATAGATTACTGTTGGGAAGATATGAATTTGTATTAGCAAAACTGTTGGCCACTTGTTTGACAAATTACCTACACTATCATTCTTAACAAAGTCATTACCTACAGTTTTTAAAATAGCTAATCAAATATACTAAAACTGTTGGCTACATCGATCAAAATAGCAACTGTCGGGAAAGATTTTGATTCTTGTAGTGTTGACCCGGCTGCAGTCCCTGATGCTTTTCTATAGCGCAAGGATCTTCCTCAAATCGCTCTTGTTAATTCATGACGACTAAATGACCGATTTTATTTCATGTTAGGATTATGTAGTGTTAACTCTGATCTCCTAGTGGGCACATGTGTCAGGCGATTGTTGCCATGTCTTGTTATGCTGGAACCATGAATGCTAACTTTGTGTTGCCTTGGCCCTTCGTTGTAGTAGTCGTGATTTGTACCGAATGTGAAGTGCATTTGTTGTTGCGACAGTCTTCTTCAAGATGGTAGTTTATACTTTTTGTCACTCTGTTTCCATTTTATTGTTCCACATTTTACTTAGGACATGTACAATGGTGTTGTTGTATAGACCGTCTCGTATACAAGCCACATAATCTTCAGACTATTTATGAGGTCATCTGTACAATAGGTAATTATTTTAGTTGTCTCGTATTAATTACATCATTCTTTAACTCATGAATGAGCAAAAAAATATTTATGAGTTACATAGTAACTATAAACCGTACAGTACTCTATGTGCCGTCTCATGCTTCTAAATTTTAGCGTACGAGAAGGTTGCTTCGCAAAATAGCCACCTCTTATCACCCTCTTGAAACTTCAAGTCATGTCTCCTGACATCAGCATAGCTTTTCTGCCGACTCTGTGCTGCTATCATGTGCTCTCGAATTTTAACAACATTTTATGTCGTTTGCTAAACCCAATCAGGCCCTAGAACGGTCTTCTCACATACGGCATCTTAATAAAGTGGTGATCTACACTTCCTCTCATAAAGGACTTCAAAAGATGCACAACGGATGTTGCAATGATAGTTATTATTATAGGCAAACTTCACGAGTGGTAAATGATTCTCTCAACTTCCTTTCCATGATAATACACGTGATCTATCTCAAGATATCTCCTACCAAAAGTGTTGTGAGATTTGGTACTAAAGAAAAGCTTAGTTCAAGGTATATCGGTCCTTTCATGATCAAAGATCTCTCGCATCCACTCCAATAAAAAATTATATAGATGGGTTATGAAACGCGTAGCAGTGTACCTTTTTTTTTCTTTTTAGGGCACTGCCCTTATTGTTGCAAGCTGGAATTTCTGAAAACGGTGATGATTTGTGAACTCGGAGCCCTCTCAAATGCTCGCGGGCCGGATTCTAACTTGGGCCTGCACAGTAGAGGGCTTCCTCGTCTCGACACGCCGTGCCGCAGGGGCTCTGTTCCTATTTCTTCCTCGTCCCCCTTCCTTCCTCAGTAGAGCAGAACAACCCAACGTTAAACCCCGCACCACCACTCCCCACCAGCCCACCTCCACTCCCCGGAATCGAGAAGATAGACAGCAACCACCGGCCTCTCCCACCCCGACGCCGCCGCCTTCTCACCGGTGTAACCAAATTTTCGGTCACGCCAAGCCCGAAGCGCCAAGAATCACCGGCTCCAAGACCGGTTCTTGGGCGTACTGGGCGGGAGGAGAGCGACCTCGCCGGAGACGCCCGAATTCCCCTCCCGAAGACCGTACAGATGCCGCGCCGCCGCCGCGGGGTCAGGCCCCCCCTACATCCGCCTCCTCTGCTCGCGGGGGGTGGCCAAGAATGTCACACCCCAAAATTTCAAATTTGGTTTGTGACTAAAATTTCACTAAATTTTAAAAACTTTTTAGAATAGTTTAATATTTTGCTTTAATATTATAGTATTATCACTTTTCTTTAGGCAAAGTAATTATTTTCTAAATGAAATAATTAATATAAGTTTTATA
>LAPY01003938.1:4810-14908 GCA_000970635.1 Eragrostis tef
CGAAGGTCGTCGTCGCCGTGGTTGCCGCAGTCCTTGCTCATGGCTGACGGATGCGATTGGGTTGGTTGCTTCTGCTTCCTTCTTCTTTCTTGTTGATGGGTGGTGGAGAGGGATGAACAGAGGAGAGAAAGTTTGGTTTCAGAGGATGTGAGGGGAGGTGTGTGTGGGAAGGGAAGGTGAGTAAAGGAGGTGTTATGGCTCAATTAATAGGCAGATTGAGAGAGCGTGTCTAGAGAGAGAATGTAGGGAGGGAGTAGAGAGAGAGAGAGAGAGAGTGGTGGTGTGTTTGTCATGTTGAGATCATGTCATGTGGGGAAGAAGGTTCCGAGCTCGGGGACTGTGGGGACTCTCTTGCGTGTGCCGCCGCTCCGCAACGTGTCTCGACCTTCTTCTATTCTTTTCCCTTCTCGTCGCGTTAGAGGGAGGATCGCACATCACAGTTCTATTCAATTGCTAGCAGGATTACGGGTACACAGGTCAATTGCTCGCGGTTAGTTATGATCAGGACGCTTAATGACTTCCGTTTTGACTAGAGGGAGCCCAGCTAGTTTGGTCAGCTCCTAGGCCTAAACTATTGCTCAATTCCCATTTCCTTTTGCATGTGTTTTTTTTTCCCCGATCAGTGGTTGGGAGCAGTTTTACCAGCTTCAGTCTAGTAGCAGGTTTATGAACCTGCTCAAAGTGAGGGAGGGTATCACGCGCACGCATGCATGTAACACGCTCCTTTTGTACCTCACACCACTTGCGAGTTGCGACGGCATGGGTGTGAGCCGGGCAGACGGATCAAAGGCTGTATTGGTGCGTAGCGGGAAATGAATAAAGGTGACGGATGGTGGAATAAAGGTGGAATAAAAATGTGACGAAATTTCCGTGTGCACGCACCAAACTTTAACTGGATTCCAACGGGTAGGAGGGGCCCGAGGAGAATGAGCAAAGATGAGATGGCGTTTGGCATGGAGCGGCGCCAGCGGAGTGATGTTGGTTCGGGTCGTTGGACCTGCCCGCTGGCCCACATTGGCAGACACAATTGTTGTGTCTGTAAAACGAATGGGCGGAGGGAGCAGTAGCGGCAGTCGCAGTGGCGCCATAAACCGGTCAGCAGAACAAAGGATTTTGCGTTTCCAGCCCCCTCTGATCAACGTGCGAGGACTGCATACTAGCTGTGTCGTCACGTGGCGTCCAGCTCTCCGGAAATGAGAAAAGGTGTCTTCGCGCACACGCCCCTGAAATAAAGCAGCGCGGGCGATCGGGCGTGCGGAAACATGGTACGCCACGACGTGCCCGTGGAAAAAGAAGGCGAACGTACGCGTGGCTTCCTCCTCGTCGTCGGCGTCGTGCCAGATCGGATTCGTGTCCCGCGCGCCCACGCATTGAGAGAGCGTGTCTAGAGAGAGAATGTAGGGAGGGAGTAGAGAGAGAGAGAGAGAGAGAGTGGTGGTGTGTTTGTCATGTTGAGATCATGTCATGTGGGGAAGAAGGTTCCGAGCTCGGGGACTGTGGGGACTCTCTTGCGTGTGCCGCCGCTCCGCAACGTGTCTCGACCTTCTTCTATTCTTTTCCCTTCTCGTCGCGTTAGAGGGAGGATCGCACATCACAGTTCTATTCAATTGCTAGCAGGATTACGGGTACACAGGTCAATTGCTCGCGGTTAGTTATGATCAGGACGCTTAATGACTTCCGTTTTGACTAGAGGGAGCCCAGCTAGTTTGGTCAGCTCCTAGGCCTAAACTATTGCTCAATTCCCATTTCCTTTTGCATGTGTTTTTTTTTCCCCGATCAGTGGTTGGGAGCAGTTTTACCAGCTTCAGTCTAGTAGCAGGTTTATGAACCTGCTCAAAGTGAGGGAGGGTATCACGCGCACGCATGCATGTAACACGCTCCTTTTGTACCTCACACCACTTGCGAGTTGCGACGGCATGGGTGTGAGCCGGGCAGACGGATCAAAGGCTGTATTGGTGCGTAGCGGGAAATGAATAAAGGTGACGGATGGTGGAATAAAGGTGGAATAAAAATGTGACGAAATTTCCGTGTGCACGCACCAAACTTTAACTGGATTCCAACGGGTAGGAGGGGCCCGAGGAGAATGAGCAAAGATGAGATGGCGTTTGGCATGGAGCGGCGCCAGCGGAGTGATGTTGGTTCGGGTCGTTGGACCTGCCCGCTGGCCCACATTGGCAGACACAATTGTTGTGTCTGTAAAACGAATGGGCGGAGGGAGCAGTAGCGGCAGTCGCAGTGGCGCCATAAACCGGTCAGCAGAACAAAGGATTTTGCGTTTCCAGCCCCCTCTGATCAACGTGCGAGGACTGCATACTAGCTGTGTCGTCACGTGGCGTCCAGCTCTCCGGAAATGAGAAAAGGTGTCTTCGCGCACACGCCCCTGAAATAAAGCAGCGCGGGCGATCGGGCGTGCGGAAACATGGTACGCCACGACGTGCCCGTGGAAAAAGAAGGCGAACGTACGCGTGGCTTCCTCCTCGTCGTCGGCGTCGTGCCAGATCGGATTCGTGTCCCGCGCGCCGATGCAGAGGATTTACGTACTTGGGATCGCCAATTAGATCGTGTGCTGCGGTGAACGCGAAGCCTTTTCTGCGCAGAACCAAACGCGCCCACCCGTTCAGAACTCCTTCAGAACTTTCAGGCGCACCATCTCTGAATTTGTTAATGTTCATCACAGCGCGTGTCAAAAAGCGGCTTTGAGGCTGGGAGAATGCGATTCTCCGGGAGGAGAGAGAGATGCTCTCCTCTGCTGCGAGCCCGAGCTCGAATCCGATTCTGCTTTTTCACCTGCCTGCCTGCAGCTTCCGCGCCAGGCAGTCAGTCAGTGCAGTTCGGTGCGGCCGGCCGTGCGCGACGCGATCCCACACGGCATGCGAACGTCACGGCTCGGGATGATGGAACACACGAACCAGATCGCAACGCTGCGGTCGCCAGCCAGCCATGGCGCACGGTTTTTCGTTCACCCTGTCGTGACGATCAATAGAGGTCGCGATCGATTACCAAAGTGGCCGGGTCTTGCCCTGTGGGTGTGGAGATAAATGAGATGGGACCTCTCGGTTCCAAAGTGTTCTTTTCTCTCTCTTTTTTTTTGTATGGGTCGTTCTAAAGTGTTCTTGGCGCTAACTGGAGGCGCCAACCTTTGCATCGGAAAGAAACTAAAAAGACGAGGGAAAATAGAAAGAAAGAAAGAAAGATGGCGGCATTTAAGGAGGGATAGATAAGTGGCACCAAATGCTATTTACAAAGCAAAGATCTTTCTCGTAATCGGCTAATCGTTCGATGACGGCCGTGTCGATTCCGTCGCCCGGCGATCAGCAGCAGCGACGAAACCTCGGCATCACGAGACATAAATATGCCATCACAAATTACTCCGCTCTTTAACTCCAGCCGACCACGCCACACCTTCAAGAGAGGAAAAGATAATGATCTGCAGAACAATCTCGGTCCGCTCCCAGCCAACCGTCGTTCCGACTCCGAGCGCGGCCACGCCTCAGATCAGGAGGTGGCCGGACCAGAAAGAACACATGGGACCATCGATCATTCCATCCACCAAATGGTCGCCACATTTTCAATTCTCCAAAGCGAGACGCAGGCAGATTCTACTAAACCTCCCCGCGTGGGCGCCACAGGGAAGACGAAGACCCATATCTTCTTCGTCCTGCGCCAAATTGACCACCCACCAACCATGATCGTAGCATCCCAACTCTTATCACTACTAGTATCATGTTTATCATCACCGGTGCGTGGTGTCGTGGTGCTCTCACATACGTGGGTCATGGCCCCCAGTTTTAGGACTCACAAAGCATGTTCGGCTTGCAAGTGCACGTTACAAGTCTAGGCCTACGGTACAAAGAGAGAGATAAACAAAATGCCACGAACTATTTGAGAATGCGTGCCAAACCAAGAAAAACGGACGACGGTCCAATTCTTCCAGACTGTAGTACACCCTATTCCATACTACACTGCTGGTTCGTCCCAATTATTGAAGGGCCTTAAGCGGTGCCAATAAAACTTTCAGGTGGCAGCACCAGCAAGCACACACAGAGACGTGCCGAACCAAACAATTTATAACGCCGGCTTTAGACGCCCGCCAATGATTAGCAAACCTAACTTACCATTACCCACTAGAATAGACTTACCAGAGATAAAGAAATCACAAAAGCACATACAGCTGAACAAAACCAAGACACAGACAAAACAGCAGTTTTCAGTTCTATTAAGCATAAAAGTACCATAATCCCCCACACTGCATGCAACTTCATACATCTTAATCTAGCACTAGCACAAAAGTGCAGATCCACCAAGAATATCTTGAGCAACACTGTTTTTTCTTATTCAATCAGTAGTCTCCAAGAAGCCAGAATTCATCAGAAGCAGCAAGGCTCCAACAAAGCAAAAGTAGAAAAGTACTGAAGCAATTGCTTACTGAACTAGTCTATAAGTTACCCAGATAGATTTGTGGGAGCGACAGAGTATAGTGATCCAAAATTCGATCTAATTCTGCTCAGCATGAACGCAATATATAAATAAGGGAACAAGAAAAAATATATGAAGATCAACTGGATAACATAACAATTGGCCAGAAAATATTAAGTGCCCATGTGTAAAGAGAGGAAGTGGCAAAGCGATCCTGACTCCTGAGGAATGGATGCATATTTGTATACATGTGCCTTCTCAACCCTTAACATGGAAGGCCATCCGGGTTCAAGTTAGGAAAGAATGGGAGATCTTGCAACGGAGGTGTTACAGAAGAGTCATAGTTTCTCTATATAAGAAGAGTGACGATGCAAAGAACAGTTGCTTCTGTAGAATCAATTTCCAAAATCTGTGCTACAAAACTTGTCCTCTTTAGAGCTTTTCAATTCTCACTGGTTTTGTTCACCAATTTTTTTTCCTCCGAAGAACTCACCTAGCATCTGCTCCACCTTTTCTGGTGAGTGTTTCATGTACTTATGTGGGTTCTTTCCACATTCAACAAGATTCCTGGAAGTCAAAACATAAGTACAATCATAGGAGTATACTAAAACCAGAAGCAGCATGATGCATTGCAATGGCCAGCAAAGAAACTGTCAGGAAAGGAGACAGGGAGCCCATCGGCATTGGTAATTGGCTCCAATTCAAACATGTCAGTTGCCCAATAACTCAGAGTACGAAAATTGGATGAAGGCAGTGGATTCACAATTTCTTACATGAGATCAAGACTTGGGGTACAACATAAAGATTCCTAACAATCTTTTTAACTTACCGTTTAAGATACTAACTTGGTCCCTCAAATCCATTTCCTATCATTCCTAATACCATTAATGCACGAATGTATGTTTGTGTGACCAAAACGTGTGAGTTTGGCTGCATGAATTTAAGTGAAATGATTTCAGAACAACTCCTTTTTTTTCTTACTGCAGGTGGTATCATAGAATATCATTACTACTCGTCACCAATTAATTGAATGGACATAGAGAATTGGCCCTGATACTGAGAAGATCAAGAAAAAAAAGCTAATTAGCATACCTAAAACGGTTGATGAAAGACCGATATGCTGGCAAGAGAACTTCAGCTACTGCAAGCCTCAGATATTCTCGCAATTCCTGATCAGGTATATTCCACTGAGATTGCATTGCATGGAGCTCTTCAAATTGTTTATTGAAGGACTTAAACCTGCCAAGGGTAGATCACACAGTTATCTGACCTCTGTTGTAGTCATTCATTGAAAAATAAGGAACAAAATGTGCTACTGTGGAACAGAGAATAAAAGATTCTGACATGGCACAGACCTTTCTTTAATCATAGCTCTTGAAACTCCAGTGCTCCTAAGATCAGATGCTGATGAACCAGTGCCACCCGCGGCAGGAACAGAGAGTGTCTGGAAAATCTAATGTAGAAAGTAAACTAGTTATAACATAAAACAGTTTTACTCACTATTGGACTCTGAAAGTGAAAACTATGTCATCTGCAGTTCATCACTTCCCAGGATTTACTATAAAAATTAAGTTAAAGATTCCTTTAAAAAATCAGGAATAAAACTAGAAACCTGAGTCCAAAATGTGGACAGAAACATTAAGGTTGGCTACAAGTGCATTCTACTAGTAATACAACTAACTGAAATTTACATGTGCGACGACTATAGTGCAGCATGTAAATCAGCATTATCAAATGCAAGGAATATCTCAAACTGGTGGAATTTCATACTGTAGAACAAAATAACACCACAATGGTGCAAAAGAATCAGTAATCTTTAACACCAATTGATGATGCACTGACCTTTCCCCATGCTATCTTCTTGTACTGATTGGCATTTTGCTGTACAATCCTTCGGTGCCTCTGAATCCAGTCGTCACCAAGTATATCCTTGGCTTCTGACCTGATGCAAAACAAATCAAACCATTGAATAGGCACACTTCCAGGATACTGAGAATGTGAACATGAAGCACAAAAGAGGCAAACCTGCGAACAGACACAACCATACAGTGAATGTTGTTCATAAGAAATATGTGACTCAATGCAGAATCCTTGTACTGCTTGGATCTCCTGTCCAAGTTATTCTGAAGGGCTTGAAAAATCCCCATCATAACAATTGTAAGTTGAGATTCAGTCACACTGCCAGTTTCAAAAGGCTGAAGTAGTATTTTCAGTATTGACTTGTAACTGTTCAAGTCAAACACAAATATGTGTTAGCATGGTATTGTGAAATGGGTAGCAGAAAATTAACAGACAAACCAACCTCAAGTTTATTAACTAAAGCATGCATACGCAGACACAGTATTAATTACTGGTAACAAAGTCTTAGTAACCATGGTACTGGTACGAGTAGACTCCAAAATCTTGGGTAACAAATAAAAAGGATATATCAAATTTCAAGATCCACCTCAGCATCCAAAATTACTATAAATATCAACATCCACTGTCAAAATAAACTAATTTGAATTTCCATATGGAAGAAAACGTGAATTCAGGACAATACCTGCCTAACTAAACAAACCAAACAATATGGAGGTCTGAATATTTCTCTAGAAAAAATGCAACCATATGCACGGTAATACTCATTTTTGACTGTAGCCGTGTATGAATTAACAAACAAGTCAGACAAATCCAATACATGTCCAAGAATGTAACAGAAGGGTGGTACTTACTCATATAATGAGTTAGCGCAACTAATCACGTGGAAAGTTAAAGGGTGAACATTTTCATCATGGATAATGTTTTCCATATCCTTTTCAACTGTCTCCTCCAAATCAAACAAAGTTTCTATGGCAGTCTGTGTCAAGTTCTTAGTCAGATTCAATGCGGCATCACGCATCTCAGAGCAAAACCTGCCTTGAAAAATGACTTCAACCTGGAAAAAAGGTTCAAACAAAAGTAACGGTGAATATAAAATACTTCAAGTTGGCAATAAAATCATAATTATAAAGACCAGTAATACAACTAGAAGAAGCACACAGAACTTCTTTCGCAACTGTCGTCAAATATGCTTTATGACTTCACAATTAGATAATTTCCGATCTTTGTGTTGCAGTGTTGAATGCGTATTTCCACGTACCTCTGACTGAAGTTCGTGCATTACTCCATACATGTCTAACAGTACGAACAGTTTTTCAGAAGACCTTTTACTTTTAGCAACAGCATCACCGAAGCTAAGAAGAGTCTTAATACTGATTCCTGCCAATTCTCCAAAACATTGATCCTTGCTGAAAGTGGTGCCATCAAAAATCTGATCACAATTTTGTCTCTCTCCAGCAAGTAATACTTTGACCTGATTGAAGCATAACCTATTAGTTTGATGTCTAAACACAAACATCAGAATCATACTTTAAGAAGGACCCTCACCACAATTTGCATAATTTGGTTCCAGCTATCGATTTTAGTCTTTAAGGCCTCTCCCTGCATCCTTTGTATAGCATATTTATTAAACTTTTCTATACCCAGGTTTCGAAGACTCAGTTCTAGTGCTGAGACACGAGCATCCCTGTTGAAAGAAACAAACATGAGAATGATTTTGTAGGTTCCATAGTCAAAAGCGATGAAAGGACATTGATTGAAACTGTGAAGGAAAAGTAAGGATCATTCGTACTCCATGGCGTTCCACATATATGAATATTTCCAAAATACTTAGTTAGTAAGGCGATTTCCCATCTCCAACAATTCCTAGTTATACAGTGCAAACTGATAAAACGTGGGCCTCATTGCTTTCCATATTTAGTAGCTACTGATGCATTTCCATCAACTCATTTACTCTCAATATTCGTTGGCCTTCTATCCATAAACAACCTGAACATATTATCAAACTGTAACCTGTGTGTCAGTAATCAGAACGGTCAGAATTTTTTCAACATTTAGAAGCCTACCTGTAAATCCTATAGCACGACTGATGATTGCCATCCAGAATCAACTGATGAGCTATGCGATGGAGAAGCGGTAATACACTTGGGGGAATTAGCGTTGGATTCTTGTATGTAGTTGAGCTTTTGGATGGTTGCTCTTCAACTTCTTCGAGGACACCTTTTTGATGCATGAATAGGGCTTCCAAGGCAATCAAATAAACAATCTGGCTCAATAGGTTTGCTGAAAGAAAAATTTACATTTGAAGAGTTACAAAACGGTTGATCAAAGGGCCACAGGACACAGGAGCATTACCGATACACAAGAAATGAACATGATCAAGGTTCAGGAATGGATATCTGTGCAATTTATACCTGTATGTACCCATTAGCTGCCTGAATTCATCCTCAATCATCAGTGCTGCCTTAGTTAAGAGGTTTGACATGATTCAGAACTCCTTCGCTGCTCTTAGAGTTTGTGCTCGAGGAAAAGAAGCGGATGATGCCTTTCAGCTGATCCATAGCTTCCAGGTACCTCGTCAGATCCTCATGTGGACCCTTCAGTATTGTAGGTTCAGCCTAAACCTCGAAAAGACAGCATCGACATAAATTAATGGAACAACATAAACTTTGTGCTCAAGCAGTACTGACATACAATTCAAAAAAGTGCTGCAGCAACAGAATCTCAAATTCTTGCCGAAGCAACAGAAATTAAAATTCAATTCAGATATGATAGTTCAGGACCATTCACAAATAGCAGCAGTGAGAAAAGAGTCACTTTTTTTCTGGATAAATCCTATAATGATATAACAGTGCAAAAGACATCTGCAGGAGAAAATAGTGGAGTGAGCTGACCAAAGTGAATAATAAGCTAATCGATAACCATTGATGCTATTCCTCCCATTAGAAAAACCAAGCTAACGTCGCAATTATATAGTCTATACACCCAATCTACGAACCTTTAACCCCCATTGAAATTATGCAATGCAACAAACAGACCAGTCAACTCATCATCTAACTCAACTCGACTTTATTTCACAATCTCAGTAGGGTATTAGAGCGTTCCATTCAACAAGGGGACAGGAGCAGACACCCGGCGGGCGATCTCGAACTGGATGAGGATGTCCTCGGCGACGTCGATCGTCCTGTCGATGTTCTCTTGCGCCATCCTGACGGCGTGCATCCTCACCTACGCCACCACCCAATCAGCCACCTGCATTTCTCCCTCGCCAACCAAGCGGAAAACGGAGAAGAGACGGGGGGAGAGGGCAGCGGACCTGTGCGGGGCGCATGGCGGCGTCGATCGCGGAGATGCGGTTTTCGAAGGAGCCGAGCGCGGCCACCATGCTCCCCGTGTTCCCTTCGCTCTTCTCCACCGCGTCGCGCAGCGCGCGCACCATGTCCTCCAACGTCTGCGGCGACTTCCTCGGGTCCCCCATCCCTCCCCCTTCCGAGGCAAACCCCGGCAGGACCCCTTCCCGAAGCTTCTAGAACGATGGTACAGCGAGATGCCGCGAACTCGCAATGCGGAACGGCGGTGGGGTTGCAGCGTGGTCGGCCGCGACCAGAGTGCCGCCTCGCGAGGACGCGAGGAGACGCAAAAGTGAGGCGCTCGAGCGCCGCTGCGCGGACAGCTGGCGATTTCTTTGTGGACCACGGGCTCGGCCCATATTGTTGATGGGCTTTCGAACCCCGAGCCATTGAGTTTTTTTATTTTTAATCAAATTTTTTATTATATTTTTATTAATAACCGCACGTTTTCAAAAATTGCAAAACTAATCGACCA
>LAPY01003938.1:36639-47877 GCA_000970635.1 Eragrostis tef
ATCAGCAGCAGCTGGCCGCTGCAGGCAGTCACGTCACGGAAGTTCGCAGCGCGGAAGGGAATGCGTGCGGCGAGGGAAAGAAGCCTCCGCTGCATGTTGCATCCAACGCGCACGGGCCCGGGGGCATCACGCTTGTTGGGTGCTGCCGAGCCGCGCCGAGCAAGCGGCGTGCGTGTGCCGAGGCCGCACGGGTCTGGTGCTCGCGCGCGCCAAAGAAGTTTCCAGAACTAATCGCCAGAGTAGCGACTACAATAGAAACACGGCTAAAAAAAAAATAACTAAAACACTGATAACTGCTGCAAAACAGTCGCAACTGAGAGAGTCGTGTAAGTGTAGCCTGTGGTGTGTGCGGCACACACCTGCGCGCGAGCATGTCACCTTGCAGCGGCGCGGGAGGCCCTGGTTTTCTGAGCATTTTTACCGCGGTGATATACTACACCACCGGGTGTTACCGTGTCACTCACTTTTTTTTTACCTGCCCTTCGCCGCATCACAATTCACACACGGCGCCGTGTCCTCTCATCTCTCGCTGTTGTGCGCCCGTGGCGCGCGGCTGCCGAATGTTTTCCCGCGCACCCGCGCCCGCCCCACGCCCTCTCAACGACAGAGCGGGCCCACAGGATCGTGAGCTCTGCCTCACGCCGGTCCTGCATCCTTCCGCACACGTTCACACAATCACCGAGCATATAAATTAATCTCGTCAAATTAATAAAACGTCATACTGAGGCTCCATTCGAAATGGTGGATTTCTTCTTCATTCCTGCAAAAATTTAACTTTTTCTTATAAAATTTTTGTGAAATTTATGTTTTCCAAACAAGGCCTAAGTATTGCTATAAATTATACCATATGTGCATATATCCAAGTTAGCTCATAGGCTAGTTATTTCTGCGTTCGCGTATATAGATGCTAACACACTACTAGCAAAGCCGTTTTAAATATTTAATAGAATGATCATTTGCATGTAGATTGGTTCATGCATTTGTCAATGCGAAATGAGATAAACAAACTTTGCGTACTTTGTCGCGCCTTCGTGTAAATTAACATGTCAGTTGTTAGTAAATTAAGACATCACTGATTATATACTCAAAACACTGCATGTTTTATCATGTTTCGTCTAAAAATTCCTCCATACGTCACTGACATATAAAATACGTTGACGTCGGTGTAGAAAAATCAGGTAAGGTACAAGCATCACACTGAAATATACTCTGGATCCAAAAAAAAAAGACTGGATATAAAATATGTTGACGTCGTGTAGAAAAGTCAGTTAATGTACAAGCATCACACTGAAATATACTCTAGATCCAAAAAAAAAGACCGAATATAAAATATGTTGACGTCGGTGTAGAAAAATCAGTTAATATACAAGCATCACACCGAAATATGCTGCCTCTGGATCCAAAAGGAAAGACCGAATATATACTGTACACACCAAACCCATCTTAAAACCGGCCGAGAATCTCCCCCGTTCCTCTGCTCCAGTGCCAAAAAAGAAGAAAACGGCCGAGATCGATCTATCATCCTCGGCTTCTCCTCCCTGTTCCTCTGCCCTTGCTCGAGGGGCGAGGCAGCCCGTTCCTCTTGCTCGAGGAGCGAGGCCAGCCCTCCGGCGGCGCGCCCCTCCTCCGTCCCCAGGTGATCTCCTTCCCCATAATCTAGAAAATCTCCCCCCTTCCTTTTGTAGTCGACGTACTGGTGATTGGGTCGATCTCTCGGAGGAGAGGGGTCTCTCTGCTCTGCTGGCGTTACTCGCCCTATTGCTCGGTCCGCCTCTGGGTGGTGGTAGTGGTAGCAGCAGAGTCTTGTGTTGCCCCTCCGATCTCGTTATCGCTTTTGATCTGGTTCGTTTCGATCTCTCGGGGGCCGTGTGTGTTGGTTGCACTGTTCGATTGGAAAAGCATCGAGATTCTTTTTGCCGTTTTTTCCTGCTACCTGATCGTCGTTTGGTGTTGGTGGTGCCGGTTTATCTCGAGAGACTGTGCTGCTAACGGCAGGAGGAAGCCACGCAGGCGGGGCTAGTTCGTACCGCGCTGCGCGATTCCGTGGGAAGGCCGAAATGCTTGGCCGTTTGTTCGATCGCAAAAGCTGCTGGTTTTCGTTTCGGATCTCTTCCGCCTTGTCGCTGCTTTCCGAGGCCGCGTCTGCTTTTTGATCCGTTTCGCAGCAGCGGCGGCGGCCGCAGGTTCGTTGTGCCAAGCCAGTATAACATGCGCCGCTGTGTCACGAGACGCGAGGCTTTCTCTCTGTTTTTTTCTCTCTCTCATGCGAAGTTGGAGTGTTGGTCTCAGTTCGGTGATTCGGTGTGGTAATGTATATATATATGTAGGCCGTCCTTTGATGCTGTTGCAGTGTGTGTTTTTGGACATCGTTTTTCAAAACCTTTGTAGATCCCGATTTGAACTGCCGGTGCAGTGCCTGTGATTTCGTGCACTTAAATTTCTTACTCGAGCTTTGCTTGGATTTTTGCGATTTTTTTTATGATCTCGAAGAAATTCGAAGTGCTGCAGCCATAAGATCTGCTAGTTCTTAGCTTCTTTCTGCTTAATTCAGTTCACCGTTAACATCCTGTGCTGATTCAGCTTATGCGTTTGTTGATTTGGCTATTGTTGTGCAGGATACAAGGCTGTGGCGGGGATGCAGATGGACGCAGAGACAGTGCAGGAGGCTCCTGCGCTCGCTTCTTTTCTGCAGAACTCGCCCACGGTATGTGCATTGAGCTAGTACGATCGTACGTAGACGCAGCAGTTCGTCTGCTTTTGGCACTAGCTTATCCGCTTGCTGTCCCATGATTGGTCTACTGCTCCAGCCAGTTGTGCTTCGTTATCTAGAGCACTCTGATGATACTTTGATGCTCTTGCATGATACGTAGTTGTTTGATCTTATTATAATGGTATATAGTTACCTGACTTGGAGTATGGTAGAGTGACCTTGTTTATGGCACTGCATAAGATGTGCTTTGAATAAGTAGGCGCACGAGGCGATTTAGTTTTTCATGCATATGACCCTTGTTAAAGCTTGCTGAGACCATTCAATGAAGTCTGTTTAATTTGTTTATCCGGGCTTACTTTGGAATGATGTGATTCAACTTGTATTCTCTCTAGCGATGCCCATGCATGTTCACTGGTATTAGCAGTATACTCAATATGCAACTGAATTATGGTAGCTCAAAGAAATCCTTCCGTTAGATACAAACTACTTTCCAAAATTAAAACACATGTCCCATTGTTTGATGTGGCCAGGGGAGAATGCTCTGCAACAGTGTTCCTTGTGCAGCAGTTCACCAAGCATTCTACTTGTACGTGTTAAATTAATATCAAAATGGAATTCACATTCCTAAAACAACTCTTTTAGCGGAATAAATCATATTTTGATATGTCTCGTACCTATGTTGTTGTATCGATTTGTTCTGAATCCATTATTGATCCTCGATTTAGTCCCAGAGATCAGTCGCACACCTATGCTACCGTGCTATGCAATGTGCTATTCACTTGCCACTGCCATTAACATTTCAAGTCGAACCCATCAATTGGATAGATATGTGCAAATTCATTATTAGTGATTGTATGGCTATTTCAATGTTTCGTTTTCGCAATAATAATAAAATAAAATGTGTCATTGTTCCACGCACGGAGCTATTCGTAACCGTATTAATAGGAACAAGCTTGCATCCGTTTTTAAGTATATGACACCGTTGATTTTTTTCGTTGAGCTTTACCAGCAATATATATTTAAATAATAATTTACCTAACATGAAATGAGTATCGTTGGAGCTCGTTGGAGCTATCATCAAAAGCACTTTAAGGTTAACTTATACATTTAGCTGTTTGCGTCAATATTCATACATAAGACGAATGGTCAAAGTAAAGAAAAAGTCAACTATGTCATATATTTAACCTGAGGGAGTATATACTCCGACTCCATTGGCAGGGTGTCCTACGCGAACAGAAAAGATATTCCCTTCCAGTGTGCATTGTCTCTTTTGTTTCTGGCCATTGACTGCTGTTTCTCTTTCACATGCTAGGCTCCCCACAGCGCACGCCCACTATCCAAAGCTTCTACGATTTCTGCCCTCCTTTTTCTCTCATGTACTATTGTGTATCACACACCCCTCTTACCCATTATTGTGTGACCATTGCGCATCACAAGAAGCCACAGGTGAGCAAGTATTACTACAAGAAGAGGGCCAGTATCCAAGGCAGAAATGACAAGGACGTTGCTGATCAGGACTCCAGGATCGAGCCCCGGTCGCCCTTGAGCAGACAGAGGGTGACCGCCTTCGGCATCCTCACGTGCCACACTGGTGAGCACAGGCATATATATGGTGCAGCACACAGCCACTCCTTGATTCTTGTTTTTTTTTGGGTGGGTACATTGATTCTTGTTAAGTTGTTGAAAACTCGTTTTTGGTCTTACTTTCATCAGGAGCCTTCTACGAGATCGATCACGAGAAGCTGCCTCCAAAATCCCCAATCCATCTGAAGTCTATAAGAGTGGTAAAGGTGAGGCTTTTATTGGGATTCTACTGCTTTCGATGCTTCAGTCTTCTACTTTGAAGCGTGTCTGATTTGATTCTGTTTCTAATCAACATCTGATGTCTGTCTTACTAGGTGAGCCAGTGCACGAACCTGGACGTCACAGTGACATTCCCGTCCCTCCTGGCGCTGCGCAGCTTCTTCTCCGCCTATCAGACGTCCGGCAGTGGGCCGGAGCTTGACGAGCGCTTCGTCATGAGCAGCAACCACGCCGCCCGCATCTTGCGCCGCCGAGTGGCCGAGGAGGAGCTCGAGCGCGAGATACACCTGGACAGCTTCTGGTTCGTTAAGCCCTGCCTCTACAACTTCGGCGCGTCCCAGCAGGCGCCACCAAGTCCTGCGTCGCAGTCGCCTGTTCTGCCAGCAGCTAAGCAGGCGACAGCAACCGGCTCCTGTCTGCTCACAACCTTGAAGTGCGACGGCACCGGGTGGGGCGTGAGGCGCCGTGTCAGGTACATCGGCCGTCATCGTGATGCTCCCAAGGAGTCTAGCGTCGACGGCTATGACACAGAAGCCAGCGTCAGGGAGGAGGAGCAGCATCCGGTGACACAGGAAATCAGGAGGAGCCCAAGAAACTGCAAGAGGAAGCGAGAGGCAGAAGGAAGAAGCCCAGGCAAGAACAGAGACGAACGCAATAAAAAGAAGAAGATTCAGGGCCGTAGCAAGAAGAGCCCGAAGAAGGAGAAGAAGCGCACCGTGGAGGCAAAGGATGGTGAACCTCGGCGCGGCAAAGACCGGTGGTCAGCTGAGCGCTATGCCGCAGCAGAGAAGAGCCTGCTAAACATCATGCGCTCCAGCGGTGCCCGATTTGGTGCGCCGGTGATGCGGGCGGTGCTACGGGAGGAAGCTCGTAAGCACATTGGCGACACCGGTCTCCTTGACCACCTGCTCAAGCACATGGCCGGTCGGGTGCCGGAAGGCAGCACTCACCGGTTCCGTCGCCGGCATAACGCGGATGGTGCCATGGAGTACTGGCTGGAGCCGGCCGAGCTTGCTGATATACGGCAAGAGGCTGGTGTGTCTGATCCATACTGGGTGCCACCGCCAGGATGGAAGCCAGGTGACGACGTGTCCTCCGTTGCCGGCGATTTGCTGGTTAAGAGGCAGGTGGAGGAGCTCGCCGAGGAGGTCGATGGCGTGAAAAGGTCTCTCCTTTTTCGCTCTTCTGTCATCTCAGTTCCTACTTTTTCGCATTAGTATGTACTCTGTTGTTTTACCAATGTTATTTGCCGATGTTGCATTAGAGACGAGATTTCTCCCTATTTTGTTCTAATTTTTATATTCTGTGGTGTGTGAAGGCACATGGAACAGCTACTGGGCAAAGATGGGAAATTTGATGCAGAAAGATGTTACAGTTCATTGAAGGTACACAAAAGATCCTATTTTCTCAATCCATTTATCTCTATTGTTACTCCACCTATTCTTCAAGAAAGATGTCATTTGTATTGGCATGTTACTTCTGATTTACAACTGAGCAAGACATAGAATGTGCAATGAATTTGCATTCCACACATCTGACATTCAACTCAACCTATAGAATGTCTTTGAAGTGCTAGCCCATTTTCAGTTCTCTGATGCTTCCAAGTGGTTGCCATCTGTAAATATTTTGAAATCTCAAATACCTTGATGTACATGTTCTGGACCTCTGGGTGGCATTTGAAACAACACTTAACCAAAACAAGATTGTTTTTTTTTTGTCCATTCAATTATGGAAAATTATTACATCGGTTCCCATTGATCAAGTTACGGTGCACTGATTTCATTCGCGTCTGTTTATCAGGAGAAGTACCAGAGTGTTGTGAGGGCTAATGAAAAGCTTGAGAAGCAGGTTTTGTCTTTGAAGGTAAGTACTTGACTGCAGCAAGTACTCTCTGCTCGGTGAAATATGGCAGTTAATTGCAAACCATATAAAAGTTGAGAGGTCATGCCTGTTAATTTTTCTTAACTGACATTGCATGTTTCTTAATCCATTTGGCTAGATACCTGCAATGCTCTCGAGTGAAGCATTTTCCTCACTTTTCTTGCCAATTTTAATAAACGGTCTTCTACTTTTCATGTCCAGGGCAAGTATAAGAATGTTGTTCAAATGAATGGTGAGCTTAAGAATGAGGTGTTGTCCATCAAGGTATATTTTCAGGCATCAACAAGTCACGTTACATTGTACAGTACTAATTTCAAACATAGCACCTGTTCTCTGCATATTATTTATGTTTCTGTGAAATTATGAACACAGCTACTGACCGAGTTTGCCTGATTTCAGGACAAATACGAGCATATAGTTGACAAGAGTGACAAGCTAGAGGAGCAAATCACCTATCTCTCTAGCTCCTTCCTTTCTTTCAAGGTAAAGCTTCTTTGCATGAGAATGTACTCTGTTGGTTGGTTTTGGGCACCTCTGCGATGAAACGTGTGCCAGCTGCCTTTCATGCATTTTTTTTCAAGTGACTAATAAAGAACAGCTGTGCCAATTGGATGTTACAGGATCAGTTGCCACTGCTGCTGAAGATGGAAGCAACTCATCAGGTGGAACTGTCTCCCAGTGCAGGCGATCAAGAAGCGCTTCCTCGCACAACACTGTATACTGCTAGTGGCGATCAGATGACCCAACCTGCAGATGGAACCGTCGTCAAAGGTGGCCCTGACAGTTCGGCGAGGAAGAGCAGCTTCCGCGTCTGCAAGCCACAGGGCACGTTCCTGTGGCCAAGCATGTTGTCTGGCATCACCACCAGCGGGGGAGCCAGCACCAACTGCCCGAGGCCCGGGCTCCCTCGCAGCACCAGCCACCCCAGCAGTACAGGGCTCCCGGCGTCGTCGCGAGCCCCGTTTGAGGTGATGGTTACGCCGCCTGGCCCGGATGAGCACATAATGCTTGGCGCCCTCACCACGCCACCCTCTGCATCGTCCACTACCACCGCGGCCAAGCTGCAGCTGTCCCTGCCCAGCCCAAGGTCTCCCCTTCAGCCACAGCAGCTGTTTGCTACTACTGCTTCTGCTGGGTTCAGCTCCTCCCCGGCGATGCATTCTTTCTCCGGCCTCACCTTAGGGCATGTGGTAAGTTTACTTGCTTGCACTCTCTCGTCAACCTTGCTGCAGCTAAGAATTCTTTGAAGCTGTACATCGTGCAAATTCAAGTGCCTTCCCCTCAGTTTCTTCAGTCTTTGTAATGATTCTGACAATTGGGTAGTCCATGCTGGGCCTGCTTGCTTTCTGTTACAAAATTACCTGCAAGCATCAGTGGTTGACAAGTCTCGGCACCTGGAAGCTGATTATGGTATCTCCTTGGTCTGTGCAGGACTCCTCGTCCTCGCTGCCCACTCCCTGCGGTGTCAGCCTGCTGGAAGGGAAGAGAGCCATGTTCGATGCAGACGCCGGCAGAATCAGTTTGGTGGGCACTGAACTGGCCCTGGCTACTCCCTCCTACTGCTGAGTTATTGCATCCATTCTTTCTTAAGATAACGAAAACGGCGCAACATATATATATAGAGAGAGGAACATAGTTTACGAAAGAGATTAGGAACACAGTTTACAAAAGGGAATAGGAACTCACGTAATTAGTAGCCATTTCAGGTTTGTCAGTCTCAGGGTTAATACGTCCAAGCTTCTGTTGCGGCAGTATCTAGTATTATATTGATCTCTTCGATCAGTATGTTAGTTGCAGGGTCGTCTTTATCCTTGGTGCATAGCGCATTTGAAGTAGAAGAATGTGCCAATTTTGCTGGCTCCATATATGGCATATATAGCCTATTCACTCCACTATTGTTTGGTGCAAAGTCCATGCATTAGTATCGCACTTATGGTCTTATTCGTTTATACATTGTTGATGTTCCCATTTATCGACGCGTGCAGATATTCAAATTCTATACATATGTCTTGCACATGTTTCGATGATGAATACGCGATCATATGGTTGATCGTTGCTTTCAGTTAAAGAGTTTGTTCAACATTGGTGCAAGTGAGCATGCCTACTGCCTACAAGTAATGTCATGGTTTTGTTTCTCCGATATTTAATAGACATAGTTCTTTATAGTATAGTACAAGTACTCCCTCCGGCTCTTTCTTCATGACGCTTATTAGGAAAAAGAATTAGTGCATCAAAGGAAAAGTTTAGGTAGTATGAGTGTGGCTTTTGTGGGCACAGCGTTGCGCGCCCACCTAGCGGGGTACCGTTGGATCTATTCATTTGCAACGAGACTCGGGCAAGCAGCCATAACGGGATGCAGAGGTAGTGCAATATGAATCCCGTAACGACGCGTCATTAGCCACCGGCTAGGTGAGGGCAGCCAATGTTTGAATTGCACGGATCAACGAACTCTGGCATGTACTAAATATTCACATGCATGTCCTTTTGTCTTTCAAATTCAAAAAAGTGGACAATCATTTTCACACCATGTACCTTACGGTTGCACCCCTAAATTGATTACTACTCGATCAATTAATTACTACTTGAAAAATTATCAATTACTATGGTCATTAAAGGTAGGGAAGGATAAGCTGCATGTTTGACATGTTTAGCTAGGAAGATAATAAGATTGATTATATCAGATTAAAAGATAACTACGTATGAAATCATCACATTGAGGGTGCAGCTAGGAAGTTTCTTTCTTTCTGACATGTTTGCAGTGACACAACAGGTGCAGATATATGAAGGATTTCATGTTCTTGTAATTGAATTAACCACACAATTGGTTATCAAAGACATCACTAAGTGCAACTACACAATTAATCCGACAGTCATGTCTCTTGAATGCACAAGTATTCAGTACTATGAAGGTACATGCAAAGCATGCATGCGCAACAGGCACACACTTGTGCAAGAGGCACAGGCTACGTACATGCATGCCTTGTTACTCATCGTGTGCAACAGCAACACTCGTGCAAGCATGAATGAGGTACGTGCAGCACCCACTTGTGCGAGCATGAATGAGGCTACGTGCAGCACACACTTGTGCGAGCATGAATGAGGCTACATACATGCAAGACTCAACTTTATTACAGATGAATGTGAAATCATCTTTTATTAATGCACAATTCGTCAGACATGATTTTTTGAGCATGTCAGTTGCGTATGGTTTCATATCCAGTTAGCATGGTTAAGCTTTCTGTAAAGTTTTGGAACAAACTCATGGAACACGTCAATATTCTCGCCGGGTGTCTTCTGCAACTATATATATTCATAATTTCAATCAGACACAAATAGTAAAATATAAGGAAAGTTGTATTCAATAGATGAGGAATAAATTAACCGGAATTGAATCATTCATTGATACATGAAAAATGAACGTTCTCCAAAAAATAAATGTGTTTTTGAGCCTGTTGAGGAGTGCGGCTTCAAGTTCTTCTTGTCCATGTAGACGGGTCTCAAGCGTGTTCCATCTTGCCTGTGGATGGCGGCGGGGTTCTTGAGCACGGGTGTCCTTGGTGTACTTCTCAGTGTCGTCTTGTGTCCAGCTGACCAGATCCCCGCTGACGGCTCTCGGAACATGCAGCATGCGATCCACTCGAGCTTGCCGTAGCGCACCACCTGGATGAGCACGACACCGGCAGGGAGGAACACCATGTTGATAAGCAAGTCATCCCGTTGAGTTCGCCAGTCGTGCGAACTTGGACGAGTCCGTCGTGCTCGACTATCGCCGGCTGCAACCAAGCCAATATATTCATGCATGCATCTTACGTCATGTCATCACAGAGGCCATCGCCGTGACCTGGCGTGACCTTCTCCGGTATACAGGGGCAAACAGTTTTTTCTTTCAAGCCATTGGTCCTTTTTGCTGGCGCTTCTTTTCCATGCAGCGGCGTGATCTGGTCGGCCTTCTGTAAGAAACTAACATGTTGTAACTATAATATTTTGTTTAAAATATAATAAAGAAAGAAGTACACTGACTGTGTTAGATTTGTTGAAACCAGTATCGACTTGGACCTGTTGTGCCCACGCAGCAATGTTGCAACCAGCATCTTCACTCGCGCCTCCGGCCAGTTCATTGATGGTACCTGAATTGGTTTGCTTCGGCTTGAAAATAAAACATGATGAAGATGAGTGCGAGAATACGATAGAACGACAGCACTCAGGTTGTGTGGAAAACCTTACCTCTACTACAGGTGCTTCGTCTTCTGTTGGGCGACGCATCGTCTCAGCATGGTTGAACGCAGTTGGCACATTCCTTCCAGGACTTCTAATCAGCAAGGGGGTGTAGAGTCTTCCCTTTAGAATACGGGGCATGCGCGTCGGCTTCGCTTGATTGTTGGTGTTCTCGTCCATGGTGCTCTCGGGTTTGAAGCAACAATTGGAATAGATGCAGGCCGCATCTCGAATTTAAACGTGGAGCATCTTGCATGTTTTGAACCCAAGTCGTCTTCATTAAATGCGAACTGAACTTACACAGGACGGCGGCTTGCATTGGATGGTCTTTCACAGCCCAAGTGTGATCTGTACTTTTCCAATTTAATGACACAAAGCGTAGCCACATCCATGCTTGCATGCATTGATTTATCGTACGGGCTCTAAGGGCATGTACAACGGGCGTCTTTTTGCCGTCGGTATACTGGCATTTTTTCACTTTCCCCCCCAACTCACCCAAGCGACGGGGCGTCCGTCGTCTCGTGAGGCGACGCCCGCCTCCCGTTCTCCGAGGCGGAGGAGACGTATGCGCCGCGGTTGTACGACCCCGTCTCCCGGAGGCGACGGCGCACCGAATCCTGGGCGGGGAG
>LAPY01003939.1:24206-34495 GCA_000970635.1 Eragrostis tef
CCATGAGCTTCGTCCCGGCCTCCGGCGGCGGGTGCCGCAGCCGCGGGGTGCGGCGCGCGGCGGACGTCACGGCGCGGTGCCCGGCGGAGCTGAGGCAGGACGGCGCGTGCAACAACGCGTGCCCCGTGTTCAAGCGCGACGAGTACTGCTGCGTCGGATCGGCGGCGAACAGGTGCGGACCGACCAACTACTCGAGGTTCTTCAAGCAGCTCTGCCCGGACGCGTACAGCTACCCCAAGGACGACGCCACCAGCACCTTTACCTGCCCCGCCGGAACAAACTACAGGGTCGTCTTCTGCCCTTAGAGACGATGGAATCAGATTCAGAAGGCTCGTGTTTGAAGTTTACAAGACCATTTTACACTTTAAACTGGAGTAATAAACCGGCTGTGCGACCGCAGCTCAAACGTGTACGTATAATCTTAGCCAGTGTAATCAACTGGAGAAATAAAAACGCACGGGGAAGTCGTGAGTAGCAAGCTTTCTTAAAATAACAACAAGTTTCGTTCAGACATATAGAGCATCTATGCTGACGCAACAACTTGGATCATTCTAAGAACAGCTTGCTTTGTTGCACACTTTATAAATTCATGCTCGGGAGTTTCATTTCAGGAGAGCCGGCACCCGATTAATTTGGCTACGGCAGATCGTTACGATTCCTTTCCTGGACCCAGGGAACGAAAGCAAAAGAGTGGGGTAAAAAAATGACAAAAACAGAACTCCACAAATATGTATCCACTGATCTAAGTACATTTTTAATTTTGCATATTTTGAAATATTCAAAATGGTTTGCTGTGTGCATGATGTAATTTGAACAAAAAAAAATGTTACTAGCAACCGTCAGAAATTGCAGCACCATCATTTTGGCCGCTGCTGCAGCACCGCGTTACCGCAGCTGAGCCACAGGATAACACACCCACGGCTCTCATCACCCACCTCACTCCCCTGTTTCCTCCCATCACCAATGGCGATGGGTGGCTGAAAAAACAGAGTCCACGTCCCCAAACCTTCCCTCCCCATGGCTCCCGTCGCCTCCCTTCCTCTCCCATCCCGCGCCCATGTTCCTCGTTTCCTCGCCGCCCGAACCACCTGCTGCGGGCTGCCGCCGCGCGTGCTCAGCCCTTCGCCGTCCGCGTCTCCGCTCCTTTCCTCCGCTCCCGCCCGCTTCTCCAGTGGCCGGCCTGCTTCCTTCAACTTCGCCCGCGAGCGCCGGCGGGATACCGCGCGGGTAAGACAACCAATTCCTGCCTCTATCTCAATGCAGGTTCTTGTGGTTGATTACGGTAGTTCGGCTCTGCCGCGTGCTGCAGTACCAGTGAATTTTTGTGTCAGGTTGACTTTAGTCAACTGCGTTGAACATGTAGACTTCGGTGGCAGGAATTAATAAGCAGTGGGAGAATGCAAGCATCTATGCAAATCATGTGTGTTGTTGACTTCGATGGTTCAATTTGGGTGCCAATCAATTGGATGAATGAGTCAGAGTCAGGAGGCTATGCAGAAATGCTTTAGTCCCTGATCCAAATTGGCATTGTGTATTGCAGTTGGAATAATCGGGGATCATCACAATTCACAAGTACAATGTATTTGATGATTTCAATGCGTTGCTTAAAGACTCACAATAGCAATGAATGAATAGGGTCGTCACTGTTAATGTATCGTTAATGTGTATCTTGTTGTATGGTATGATCAGAATGATTTAACCTTGTCCTTGTCCTCGTATAGGCGTGCACTCAAGCCAATGCTGCTGGACCAGTCCCATTGTCAAAGACACTTGCAAATCTCAAGGATTCCTGCTGGCGATTTCTCAGGCCGCATACAATTCGTGGAACTGCTTTGGGATCCATGTAAAGTGCTCCCATTCTGGTCAAATTGATACTGATTAAACAGATGACAATGTTTTTAGGTACTAATGTCTTGAGTTTGATGCAGAGCTTTGGTTGCTAGAGCCTTGATAGAGCATCCAGAACTGATCAATTGGATGCTGGTATTCAAAGCATTCTATGGGCTGGTAGCATTGATCTGTGGCAACGGTTATATAGTTGGGATTAATCAGATCTATGACATTGCTATTGACAAGTATGTATAATCCATGGATGGCCTGTATTTTTTAAAGTATCTTCGCATGCTGAAATTTATGTGCTGTCACAAATTATCATTTAAAGGCTAAAGTATACATATTCAACTGCTATTTCTGGTACATGTACCATGTCTGATTTTGTGCTATTTAACAGGGTAAACAAGCCATATTTACCAATTGCTGCTGGTGATCTCTCAGTTCAGTCAGCATGGTTGTTAGTGATACTATTCGCAGCTGCAGGATTTTCAATTGTTGTAACGAACTTTGGTCCTTTCATTACCTCTCTATACTGCCTCGGTCTATTTCTTGGCACTATATACTCGGTTCCTCCATTCAGGCTGAAGAAATATCCGGTTGCTGCTTTTCTTATAATTGCAACGGTATTTTGCTCCTCCCAGTTTATATTTATACCACCAATGATTGTTGTTTTTACCTTTAATGTTTAGATCATTCTTAGCATAATTGATGACAAAGTATTTCAGATAGATTATGCAGGGTAAAACAAATCTTATGTGAAAACAAAGGCATCACAGGAAATAGTGTGCAGCTCTATATATTCAAAACGGGACACATAAATCATTATACTCAAACCTTGTGGGAGCACCTAACTAATTTTGTTCAAAACTTATGGGACTAACATATTATGAGATATGTCCATGTACTCCCTCCAGACACAAATAAGCAACATTTTGGGTTGCAAACATTCAACAAGCCTAAATTTGCTATTTGGAGACCGTGTTATAATTATGGTCGACAAGTATGTACAATCCATGGATGGCCTGTATTGTTTTCAGTACCTTCGCATGCTGAAATTTATGTGCTGTCACAAATTATCATTTAAAGGCTAAAGTATACATATTCAACTGCTATTTCTGGTACATGTACCATGTCTGATTTTGTGCTATTTAACAGGGTAAACAAGCCATATTTACCAATTGCTGCTGGTGATCTCTCAGTTCAGTCAGCATGGTTGTTAGTGATACTATTCGCAGCTGCAGGATTTTCAATTGTTGTAACGAACTTTGGTCCTTTCATTACCTCTCTATACTGCCTCGGTCTATTTCTTGGCACTATATACTCGGTTCCTCCATTCAGGCTGAAGAAATATCCGGTTGCTGCTTTTCTTATAATTGCAACGGTATTTTGCTCCTCCCAGTTTATATTTATACCACCAATGATTGTTGTTTTTACCTTTAATGTTTAGATCATTCTTAGCATAATTGATGACAAAGTATTTCAGATAGATTATGCAGGGTAAAACAAATCTTATGTGAAAACAAAGGCATCACAGGAAATAGTGTGCAGCTCTATATATTCAAAACGGGACACATAAATCATTATACTCAAACCTTGTGGGAGCACCTAACTAATTTTGTTCAAAACTTATGGGACTAACATATTATGAGATATGTCCATGTACTCCCTCCAGACACAAATAAGCAACATTTTGGGTTGCAAACATTCAACAAGCCTAAATTTGCTATTTGGAGACCGTGTTATAATTATGGTTTTACATAGCATGCTTCAAAGATGGAGAGTTCGAATGTAGCTTAGCAGAATCCTGATTGCAATGGTAACAAACCTATTTGTTAGCTAAGCATGAGTTAGAGCTACATTCCTAATATTTCATAGACATGTCTGTCCCTGCATGCTTGTGCATTCTATTTTTGCTTTTGGAACTGAAAGGCTTTGTTGTTATTGTTGTTGTTGGGACCATATAAGGGTGGTTACAAACTTACAGATGAATAGATTAGTAGAGCAAGTTTTTGGGCAGAAAAGAGCGTGACGTCTGCCTCATCTCTACTATTCCTCTTTCAATGCCCTTTTGTTTTCCCTGTAACATGTTTCTTTCTTGTTGAACCTTGTAATCATGAAGTACTGGTAGCTTGCTTCAAGTTTTAATCCATTTGTTTGCAAGAACTGTTACCTACCGAAGTAGCTCCCTGTTTTCCCAAGAACTAGCATACGAGGCACATAAGTACAATGAAATTTATAGCTTATTATTTTTCTCTGTTTATACTTCATGATCTTTCAAGACTTGTATATTTTTTAAATACAAACACTTCACCCATTACACATATCTTTCTGATAACCCAACTTTCAATAATGTTGATTAGGTTCGTGGTTTTCTTCTCAACTTTGGCGTGTACTATGCTACTAGAGCTGCACTAGGTCTTACATTCCAATGGAGGTAAATAGTTGCTGGAATTTCTTTTTGCATTGTTTCTGCAGTTAAAATTATATCTTCCTATTTGATACCCCCTTATACTTGATAAAAAGCTGTGAAAGTTCTGCAGTTCTCTTGGATCTCATTGCAAACAAACATCTCTTTATGCCTAATGATATCTTTCTGTCTGTAGCTCTCCTGTTGCTTTCATTACCTGCTTCGTGACATTATTTGCTTTGGTCATTGCTATAACCAAAGATCTCCCTGATGTCGAAGGAGATCGCAAGTGAGTTCCTAACTTCTCTGCACTTTCTTATTGAGGGTAATTTCAATATTCAGACTTGGAACTACAATATAACGTCAAAGTACCTAGTTAATTCATGAGCTTCTGGTATTTGTGTTATATTTATCCAATTTGGCATGTTGCCTGAGTCAGGATGGCTTCAAGATGGATTAAAGATTTTAGCCTGGGTATAAAATAAATAATTGAGGATAGTATAAATAAAATATTTCCTAAAGACTAGAAAAAAGGGGGCAAAACTTGTAGGTTATGCACTATGAGCGCATCTGAGCTCTAAGTCAGTAATTGAATGAGTTGTATTTAAAATTTAACAGCAGCAGGCAGCAGCTTGCGACAGTTTTGTCAACACTTTCTTTTCTGAGAAATATCAATGTCTGAATTACTGACGTTATATTTATAACGTGTTCCCATATCAGGTACCAAATATCAACCTTGGCGACAAAACTTGGTGTCAGAAACATTGCCTTCCTTGGCTCTGGTTTACTGGTAGCAAATTATATTGCTGCTATTGTTGTAGCGCTTCGCATGCCTCAGGTTACTTTACTACTACTACCATTATTTCCTTGCAGTATCTCGTTGCCTTCAGATTTCACTTCTTCAACTGCAGCACATGCTTAGATGATGGAAACACACATAAGGACAGTTATAGTAGTATAACCTACAATTACTATTTACTGCTGTTTATAGCTTGTGGTGTCCATATTCGTATAATATTTCACTAACTAACATTGATAGAACTCACGAAAATATAAAATCCTTATAGAAACATAGAAATGTTAATATTCTGACCATAATGCTATACAGCTTTTATCCGCCCAATAGCCTGTTGTGTTGAAGGTGATGTTCCAATTTGCAGGCATTTAGGCAACCGGTGATGGTTACTGTGCATGCTGTCCTTGCTGCTGGCTTAATTTTCCAGGTACATATGTTGATTACACTATTAAAAGTGCAATGGCAGCATGTTTGAGAGTGTTCAACTAGGATACTATTACCTTACTCCAAGTTCAGCAGTGCCTATTATTTTTGAATTGATAACATAGAAGCATATGTAAGTTCTCACTTCTTAGGTTCAGGGGCTTAAAGTGCAATGTTTTCGGTGGACTAAATGGAATTGCATTAGCTTGTGGGGTTTAAGCTTTAAAGTGCAGTGTTCAAATTACTATCATACTGCTTAAGTAATGTTGCGCAAAAACTCAAAAGAAGCTCTACGACTTCTATCCCTGAGAATAAATGATTTCAAACGCAGCTAGTATCTGGTCCGCTTTCCATGGTACGTGTTGTTGTTCTAACTTGTTTGTTCCATGCTTTCAGACTTGGGTTCTGGAGCAAGCAAAGTACACTAAGGTGAATTTTTCTTGTAACTAGCATTCTTCATATCTATAGCTCAGATATAGAACTAAGTGATTGAAGTTTCTAGGAAAATCAACAGCAAAAGTAAGTCTGACATAGATAGTTGCCTTCATCTGTATGCAGGATGCCATTTCACAGTATTACCGGTTCATTTGGAATCTCTTCTATGCTGAATATATCTTCTTCCCGTTAATATAGAGGTAAATATTCTGGTTGACATTCAGCAGGTGTTCTTAAGAGTAATCGATGGAGACCATATTTTTTGGCATATAAATCGTCAGTCTTGGCAGTCCAACATAGGCACAGCCTAATCGATGGAAGCGACCCAGAAAAGAAGGGTGCAAGAACTCTGATCAGATATGTCAGTGCCGGTCTTTTTGGGTATAAAGCGTGAAGATTGCTGTGCATATTCTGAATATAGAGGGCAATAAAGCAGTAATGCTACAAGAATCGTGAAGGTGTTTTAGGAGCTTTTGAGGTTTTGAGATGCTGAAGGTTCTGTAGGAGCGGATAGTTGACTAATTTGCGTCATCCAATGGAACCTGTTTGCTTCAGGGCCTTGGTCCTTGGATCTTGTTTCAGAGGGCTTGAGGAGAGCGCAGGTGCACAGGATCGAAGTCTATTGAAGCTTGAACTCCGGTCTCTAGTATTCCCAAACATGTAATGCAGGAGATCAAGCATGTTTCGTGACAACTGTCCGAGGTTGAATTTGCGTCAGTTTTGAAGGGATGCTTTCAGGATTCGTGGCAGAACTTCAGTTCAGCAACCTGTAGTTAGCACGATATCTGCTCGCTGCATATATTTCTCGAGCATCCACATATGTGTATGTAAACTGACCCCTTTTTTCTTTCCGCAAGTCTAACTACAGAGCTTTCAGCTCAACGGAATCATATAAGGAAGTCTTAATTTGTCAGCACTTGCTCCCGGCTGGGGGGGGGGGGGGGGGGGGGGCGCAAAAACTCAAGAAGCTCTACAACTTCTGTCCCATAAAAAAAATGATTTCAATCGCAGCTAGTATCTGGTCCGTTTTCCATGGCACATGTGTTCTTGTTCTAACTTGTTTGTTCCATGCTTTCAGACATGGGTTCTGGAGCAAGCGAAGTATACTAAGGTGACGCTTTTTGTAACTGGCATTCTTCACATCTATAGTTCAGATATATAAGTCAGTGATTGAAATTTGTAGGAAAATCAGCTGCAAAAGTAATTCTGACATAGATAGTTGCCTTCATCTGTTTGCAGGATGCCATTTCGGACTATTACCGGTTCATTTGGAATCTCTTCTATGCTGAATATATCTTCTTCCCGATAATATAGATTATAGAGGTAACTTTCCTGGTTGGCATTCAGCAGCAATTTTCAAGAATCTATTTACTACCCATATTTATATTTGCAGTCTTGGCAGCTAAACACAGGCACAGCCTAAACGATAGAAGCAACCCATAAAAGGTGCGAACTATGAATCAATCAAATATGTCAGCATAGGTCCTTTTGTGGGTGTAAAGCGTGAAGATTGTTGTGCATATTCTGAATATAGAGGGCAATAAAGCAGTAACGGTACAAGAATCGTGAAGGTGTTTTAGGAGCTTTGGAGGTTTAAATATGCTGAAGGTTATGTAGGAGCATTGATAGTTGAGTAATTTGTGTCATCCAATGGAACCAGTTCACTACAGCTGCAGGGCCTTGGCCCTTGGATCTTGTTTCAAAGGACTTGAGGAGAGCGCTGCAGGTTCGAAGTCTATGGAAGCTTAAACCCCCGTCTCTATTCCCAAACATGTAGTACTAGTGCAGGAGATACAACAGCTTCTTTCGTATTAACTGCCCGAGGTTAACAACTTTGTGTCGCTTTTGAAGGCATGCCAGTTCATGAATCGTGGTAGAAGTTCAATTCAGTTCAGTGTACCTGTAGTTAGCACGATATCTGCTCGCTGCATATATTTCTCGAGCATCCACATGTGTGTGTATGTAAACTGACATTTTATTGTCTCACAAGTTTTGTACGTACTACAGAACTTTCAGCTCGACGGAATCATGCAAGGAGGACGTAATTTTGTCAAACACTTGTTTGTTCTTTCAGTCTCGACAAGTCCCTGCAACAGTCAGTCGTTCTAGAGGCATAGTCCAGCACGGCGCCGAGACGGCTGCCACGCTACTGGCATTGCCTACGAAACGGGCAAACGCACCGCTCTTGGCCGGCCCGGTGCGAAGGGGTGCAGTTGGGCAGACCACACGATCCGGCTTGCCGGGTTGGTCCCGACTCGCATGATGGGGCACTGGCGCGCACGCTCGATCGAGGAGTGGAGTCGTTTCCACGGCCCCGCGACTTCCCAGGTGCCGCCGAGGTGGGCTGTTCCCGGCGCCGGCGCGGGGGCAGACAGGCAGGCTCCCGGCTCCGCAGCCGCTGCTCCCGGAGTTCTCACCGGCCGCACCAAACACAACCGGCCGTAGTTAAGGTCGTCCGCCTACCTCTCGGTACGTCCCGATTTTTCCTTGCGTCGTTGAACGAGGCAACGAGCCTCACGAAGACCGTACCTGAGAGAGGCCGCGAGCAGGTGTAGCGTGAAACGGCGGGGGGCCGCGACGGCGATTCCTCCTCGCCCTCGTTCGTGATTACCGACAATAGAGGACAATGCAGAGAGTATCAGTCTCAATGCTCTGAAACTGAAAGGAAACATGAGCACTGTTTTTCAACATGTTGAGTAGAAGGAGCATGATTTTCAGAGTACTGCGCTGTGGGGGGCGGGAATTTGGACCTGTGTGTGATTGGTCCACCACCGTATCATCACCTTTTCTCTCGCTCTGTCCTGCGTGCTGTCCGGCTCCCTTTAATCTCAAAAGGAGAAAAGGAAAAAAGCGATACATGGGCAAAACTATTTGAATTCGGTTCATAGGAGTATGTTCCATTCATTCACGTATATGTCAAAATCTCATACGGTTAGCAGTAAGTGAACCTCATGACAGTTGCAGAATAAGGTAAGGAAATAATGAAAAAACAATTTTGCATGCGAGAAGCCACATCACAGTTGTAGATCTACGTATGACCAATCCCCATGTGTCGACGACGGTTGTGTAGACATCAAACCATAAGTTAGTGAACACACACTTTTGGAAATCTTCCATTTGCTTGAAGCCTTGAACTGGCACATGTGATAGGGTATCGGACAGGGGATCGGAAAAGGTGTGGCGGATCTAATAATTCATCATCGAATCGATCTGTAAATTGTGACACTAGTAGCGTGGTGCTTGGGACGGACGATCCATTCGTATACAAAACTAATAGGGCATCGAACGGCGTTCCTTTTGTTTATGAAATTGTGCGGGCCAATAATGTTCATGTACACAGTACACACTGGTTTTGTTACTTCGGTAGTTAAGTTCCCCCAGAAGAAATTGCCACTAGGCTTGTTCGACATAATGTTTTGGTGCCGTTGGTACAGCATATGTTCATCACTTCAGTTTATACATAGGGTTGCTTGGTCGCTCAGTTTATATACCTATTGTATAAGTGGTTTTCATGAGCAGAAGTAACAAAAATAGCTTCATGCTAGAGTGCTGCGTCAAGAGAAGCCAAAGCTGAAGTAAGCCATGCTACACGAGCCGATGGTTAAAATGTTTTTTTTTTGGAATTGTAGTGTTAATGTTGCTTAAAAGTCGATCTACTAATCAATGAGCTAGCTTTGATGCGCCAAATTTTAGCGCGCATTTGCTGTGATTCATTTAACCAGGTAAAACAAACAGGCGGCCGTTACAGCATGCCAATTTAAGAGTCCAACCAACACACAGGGTGGCCACAGAGTGTGCCCACAGAAACACTGGCCGGCCTTCTCCGCTCCTCTGGAACCTGCAATCTTCAAACTGCACACCTCTCGAGCCAGTCACCAGTCGGTCGCCACGCTCCTCTCGCTACCACGCCTCCAGTGTTCAAAGGTTCCTTCTTTTATCCCCTCCACCACTTTTCACACCTCTTTAATCCTCCGTGTCCCCGAGAAGCTGAAATTGGATCTGCGTCCGCGGCACGGGCCGCTGATCCCTGGGTCAATCGCTCGCATTTCTATAATCCCCGTCTCCCCCGCGCGTTGATGGCCATTTCTCGGAGGTGTTCAGCTTTCAAGAGCGCTGAATTATGAAGATGTGTTAGAGTTAAACTTCCAAGAAATTCGCAATCAGAAAAAAGTTTAGCCTCCGATAAACAGAAGCAAGAGCAACTCCAAAAACCAAATAACACGCGGCTCCAGCACCTCCTTGGATTCTCTGCGCACTGCTGCGGGAGTGGGAGGACAGAGAGCTCCCGTTTCCCATACCATCGCCCATCGGGTGCTGCTTCTGCAGTGGTCCAGTCGCCAGTCTCCCAGTTCTTGCTTGCTCCCATCGTCGGTGGCGGCCGGTGGTCAACCATTC
>LAPY01003939.1:35814-46527 GCA_000970635.1 Eragrostis tef
GCTCCCATCGTCGGTGGCGGCCGGTGGTCATCCATTCGCCGCCCTCGCTCCCATTCGGCGGCGGCGTGTTTTTGGTGTTACCTCTGTCCGTAGCGAGTTCCTCCGCTCGTGTGCTTGGAGAGGGCGGGGGGAGAAAGGGTTCTTCTCTGAGGACAAAAATCAGGTGCCCATTTCCTCCTTTCTCGCTGGTTTGTTCCCTTTCGCTTGTACTGTTGTTGAGATTAAGATGTCGCCGTTTGTTGCGCTCTTTTGGAGCCTTGTGATCCTTTCTGCTCGTGACTTTCTACCGACCGGGGTTGCTTACAAAGGGGTGGCATTTTAACTGTTGTAGTGTTCTTGAAGCCTTGCTCATTGTTCGCCTTAGAATCTCTTAGTGTATGCTTCTCGCGGCTCTTGATTCCTCATGTTTCTTGTATTTTGGGGACTTCACTGTTCCGTATTGTCCTTTCTATGATGATTTTGCTGGTCAGTTTTGCTAATTTAAGGCTTCATGCAGCTTCGATATCGAATCATGATTAGGTTGCAATATAAATTGGGAATCCTCTGATGATTTGGAGGTGTCTGCTCATTGTCTCGGTGTCTCCATTTAATAGCTCCCAAAGATATTTTCCCCATATTTACAAGGGACAATTCATTCATTTCTGTAGGAGAAGTTAGTGCCATCGAACAAATTCATAGGGCTGTTTGGATTCTCTGTGATACTACATTAATTTTCGAATTATGTTTCGTCATGCTGAAGATTTGGAAAAATCTCAACCATTGTTATATTTTATTTACATATGTGAATTGCATATTGCTTGTACCTCAGCATCATTAATGGTTTTAGTTCTATATGCTCAATGTCTCCTAGAGATACAATATCTAATTTTTTTCAGAACTCCCTTTGCTATTTCAGCTTTGCTCGAGAGCTTCTGAGAAGGGTCCCTTTGCTGTCGATTAATCAGATCCTTGGGCGGCATCAATATGTCGCCCAAAAGAGCGCAAGGCGTGGTGATGCTGTTAATGCTCATGGTCTTCAATGTTTCAGGTATTGTACATGAATATGGTTCTGTACTACAGTATCCTATTGTTTTCTTAACTACCAAAAAGCTTACATACTTGTGATACCTCATTCTGATTGCTAGTGTGGCAAAAACTGCTTAACAAGGATATGAATAATTTTGTTGAACTGAAAAATTGGTACTAGATATGTTTTTTGAAAAAAGAATATAGGTACTAGATATGTTTGACCCCAATGTTTGCATAACAATTATCAGTGCACTATGTTGTAGGGGCATTTGTTGGTATTACTATTGGCACCGACATGTCGAAGCTACCATCAGCAACAGATATAGTTTCTATCCTTAAAGAAAAGAAAATTCAGCACGTTCGCCTGCTTGACGCAGACAATCAGATGTTGACTGCCCTTGCAAATACTGGAATAGAAGTGGTGGTTGGGGTTCCGAATGATCAGCTACTTCGTGTTGGGCAATCTCGTTCCACGGCAGCTGATTGGGTTAACAAGAATGTCGCCGCTTACATTCCGGCAACTAATATCACATATATTGCAGTGGGTAATGAGGTCCTCACCACCATCCCAAATGCGGCTCTTGTTCTCATACCAGCATTGCAATTCCTCCAGTCAGCACTGTTGGCTGCCAACCTCAATACCCAGGTGAAAATTTCGAGTCCTCACTCAATGGACATGATCGTGAAGGCATTTCCTCCCTCTACTGCTACTTTCAATTCGACATGGAGCTCAATAATGCTTCAGTATCTTCAATTTCTGAAGAATACAGGGTCCTCATTCATGCTGAATGCTCAACCATATTATGGTTATGTCAAAGGGCAAGGTGTATTCCCCTTAGAGTATGCGCTATTCCGCTCACTCAATCCCAACAGTCAAATTGCAGATCCTAACACCAATCTATTCTATGCGAATATGTTTGATGCTATGATCGATGCTACATACAACTCAATTCAATCAATGAATTTCACGGGGATCCCCATTTTGGTCACAGCTTCTGGCTGGCCATGGCTTGGTGGATCGAATGAGAAGGCTGCTAATGTTGATAATGCTTTGGCCTACAACTCAAACCTCATACATCATGTGCTGAATAATTCCGGTACCCCCAGCCAACCAAATAATCAGTCCAGTACCTATATTTTTGAGTTGTTCAACGAGGATCATCGGTCGGGGCCTGAATCAGAGAAAAATTGGGGGATTATGTTTCCCAATGGGTCTGCTGTTTACTCTATCTCATTTGAGGACGTGGCAACAACTATCCCAGAATCACCAGCTTTACGTGGGATGTTCTGTGTGGCAAATTCAACTGCTCCTCATAGTGCACTGAAGCATAGTTTGGATTGGGCATGTGGCCCTGGATCTGCAAACTGCAGCGCAATTCAGCCTGGGCAACCATGCTACAAATCAGATGACATTGTTGCTGTTGCTTCTTATGCTTTCAATGATTATTACCATAGAACACAGTCTAGTGGCGGTACATGCAACTTTAATGGCACCGCAATGATAACATCTACAGATCCAAGTAAGATGCATTTTCTCTTCAGTTAGCAGGAATTATTTATTATGGCTTCTAGTAAATACCTTTGTTGGCAACATTTCTAGTTACCCTATGGACTTCAGCACTAAATGACATTACAGAAGACCAAAATACTGATATGCATAAAGGCAGTTGCTATGCATGTTTTCACTGAACCATTAGCTTTTATGATTGCTTTGATCTATGTGTTCTGTTGCATAAAAGAATTTATGTACATTTGTACATATGCAAAGATCAGTTCATGCTGGTCTGTTGTCACGTGTCCCCAAGCAACGTACCCAACACTGCTAAGCAAGCCCTAGGTACACAAACCTGAAACTTCTGTCCAGCGTAAATAATCTAATCTGGCAGGTATCTTAGTTATGTGGGGATATGGGTCATGTACTTGTGTACATCAATAATTGGCTGATCTGAAAGTAGCCAAGTCGTAGCTCTTTAAGTGTGAAGGACTGATTTTCCAATGCATCATCATTTTTTTTTGCGTATATACAAACTGGATTCTAGCGAGCATGCCATCCGGGACACCTTGGACATGCAAATACTACACCCCTGATTTATTTGCATCACATTAGACCAAGTTAAACCATATGTAGGCGTAGGGATTCCGGATCTAGTCAATGTAAAATTATCACTCAAAATGTTATGTCTGATCATCATACAAGATGAACAATATATGGTTGCAGCAACTGTGATCAGCATCTTTAGTTACTCATATTCTATAAAAAGGATTTATGTGTTGTTTGTAGTTTAAATCAAAAGATCTGTAGTCTTTACCACTATATCAAATTGTGCTACTAGCACTTCAGTTTCTTTTTTTTTGCGAGGATAGCACTTCATTTTCTCTGTACAAATTCCGCATCACTATTTTAGTTGCATAAGTCTAACCTGAAATTTCCCCTGAATTCTTACTTGCAGGCCATGGTTCATGCATTTTCGCAGGAAGGCAAGTCGTTTTCCCTCTATCTTTTATGGTAATAGCTACAATACTTTTGTTGCTCAATCCTCACAGTGTGGATTGGTTCCATTTGCAGCACCGGTTCCAACGGCAGCGATGGTGGTGCAGCTTCTGGGCCAGCAAGCCCAGACAGTTTTGCTACGAAATTCCAACTGTATTGGTCGACTCACCTATTAGGCGCATTTCTGCCCGTTCTAGTCTTGTAAAACATTGTAATCATTCTGCATTTTGGATGAGATGCCCGGAATTTGATGTGGGTCTTGTCATTAGATACTGTAGGGCCTAGTGAGCCGTGTTTTGGATACTGTGTTCAGGTAGATGCCATGTAATCTCTTCAAATTTGTTTGTCTAGGAATGAGCATGGTGGTAAATCTCGTCAATTTTGAATGTGACTTGGAAAAATGAGATGTGAACAGCTAGTATGAATTCTTGGAATCTAAGTGATACACACTTCTTTATGTTGAATTGTTGGTTTAAATTAGCGTTTTAGCTTTTAGGAACTGCCAGGCCAAAGATGGGTTTCTGGTTTATAACTCAGAGCAAACTATTTTTTTAGATGAGAGCAAAAAAAAAAAAAAACTCGCGAGAACTCGTCATGTCCATCTCACGGACGGCTAGACCAAAATACAGCCAACGAATGGACCGTAACTTCCCAGTCCGGTCCAGACTCTTCTCTATTCCAATTGCTGTTGTGGGCCTGTAAAGTGGAGCGTCATCGGACGGTAAGTCGGCCCACATCCCTTCCTCCCCGTCGGCGGCGAAGCCATGGCCGCCTTCCCCAACTCCCGCTTCCCTTTCGCCGCCGGCGGGGCCGGCGCCGGGCCCCCTGGTGTTGGAGGCGGAGCAGCCGGGAGCAGCGTGCGGCCGTGGGGTTCGAGCGGCGGGACCTCGGTGTCTTCGTCGGGGAAACGGATACAGAAGGAGCTGCTGGACCTCAACGCCTCCGACTGCTCCGCGGGGCCCCAGGGCGACAACCTCTACCACTGGCTCTCCACCATCATCGGGCCGGAAGGTACGAGTTCGCTTCGTTTCTGATTGCTCCTTCTGTGATGATGGTAGCTTCGGGATAGGCAAAGCTCGTGGAAACTTTACAGCGATTGATGGCAGTTTTATTTGTTTAAGTTGCTGTTATGTTTGGAGCAGATCAGGGCTTGGGAGGTGTCGAATGAGATAGGCACCTGTGGTTGAGTTGACACTTACCACTGGCTCTCCACCATCATCGGGCCAGAAGGTACGAGTTCCCTTCCTCTCTGCTTGCTTCTCCTGCGATGGTAGCTTTAATCCGAGATAGGCAAAGCTCGTGGAAGCTTTACAGTGATTGATGGCAGTTTTACTTGTTTAACTTGCTGTTATGTTTGGAGTAGATCAGGGCTTGGGAGGTGTCGAATGAGATAGACACCTGTGGTTGAGTTGACACATGATTGTTTTGTAGGATCGCCGTATGAAGGAGGAATATTTTTCCTTGATATCGTGTTTCCGCCTGATTATCCATTCAAACCTCCCATGGTAAGAGCTCACATCTCTTGCTAGTATGTTGTTCTTCTTGAAGTTTGTCTTTTGAAGTGTGCTGGGCGCTTGAAGTTTGTCTGTTGAAGTGTGCTGGGCGACCCCTGCTTAGTACCCCCTCTTTTTTTATGTGTCCTTCAACTTAAACTGCAACTTGATATTTCCTCTCTTTGTTATTTGTACATACTACCTGATTCCTTGATTTATGGTTCTTGTACTATTTTTGAATGGACAAGTTTAAGGAATGAACGTCACACTCAGTTGTAATGACTCCTGATGCATTAACTATTCCAACCGAAAATTGAGTAGCAGGTCGAATCAGCTAGAAGTTAGTGCTAGCGAACTGATGTAACACGTAGCAGAAACTATGTATGTCGTCACCTCAAACCTAGTATTCTGAGGTCAGATAGTCAGGTTAGGGGCCATGAAGGCCTTCTGGCTTATCTCTCTCTCTGTATCTTAAACTGCTATACTGAGCCATTATTGGAATAAAATGGAGGGGGAGACCCGTTTTGAAAAGGTCAAATCAGTAACCGGGTAATAAGGTCCTGTTTTTAATTCTTGTTTTTTTGTAATTGAAATCCTATTCTTTTCCCCATCATGATCATTCTTCCTAGAACTGAACTGAAACCATGCGACCAGAGTATTATCAAAGCAATGAATTTTAGTATGCCACATAAGATGCAGAGGGACAGCTGTCCTCCAAGTCATAGATCCCTAAACATTCAACAATTGGCTATCATAATTTATTAAAATGTTTATAAAAACAATAATGTACCAAGGTTTCCGACGTAGGAAGGGAAAGTACATCAGTTGTCATAGCTGTCAAGAATGAAGATTCATCCAGAACTGCTGCACGCTCACAGCTCAAAAGGCAAATTTATTGGAAGAGAAGCATGTATCTGAAGGCAAGGAGTAGAACTGATGATAAAAGGATTGTGTTAAAGCTGGCTTTCTTTGCTGCTAATTGAAGCTAATCTTTTTCTTCTTAGCGGCGTGCATACGTTTTAAGTGAGAAGTATGACGTTTTACGTCTTCTGAGTATGATCTTGATAATGGATGACGAAAAATGTCTGAGTTTCAGTTATCTTGCTGTTTTCTTATATCTCTCAGATTTTTTAACTTTGGTTGCAGATATGTTCTGGCATTGCTTTAGTAAATACTTTGTTGATAGAAAGATGCCCGAAAAAAATGCTTTTGTTCATCGGAAGCCATACCACTGTAGCTTGTACTTTGACATCTCCTCCAACATGCAGTGATTTACTGTTTACCTTGGCTTACAATAGAAGAGAGCCTGATCAATAATGGGAGGGTTCCAAGTGCAGACTCCACATAGTCCAGTTATTCAATATCAATGTGTCACTATCCAGCTGCTAGCCATAGCCAAAACTACCACCGACACATTGTGGAGGATGCCAGCACTGCCACCGTATATTTCATGTTATTACTTTTGATGGTTGGTTGAGATGTGAGGGATCAGAAACAGCCAATATTCATTAGATCTCAGAACAAGAGCAATGTTAAGCCACTTTCACCTGCAGTGGAACTATCCATACAAAATGCTAGCTACACAACAATCATTTGCGCTATTAATACAATATTCCAAATGTTAAAAAAAAATCATATGTTTGTTTTCTTGAAATATTTTCTTAATGTTCTGTGAAGGGATCATGAGACGTATGCTACATACAACCTATGGTCTCTTTGTTACAAGAGATGGTAATCATGACTCGATATTTATTATGTAGTGGTTGACTGGTTGGAAGTGTTCTGGTTAAATTGTTTAGATTGGACAATTTAGTTTCATAATGTTGATTCTGTGTTATGCTTGTACCCTCCAAGGTTACTTTCAAAACAAGGATTTATCACTGCAATGTTGACTCCACTGGTAAAGTGCACTTGGACATTCTGAAGGATGGCTGGAGTCCAGCTTTCACTATTTCAAAGGTGTTACTGGCCATCAAAGACATCATCAGCAATCCAGACCCATGTATGTTCTGATTATTCTCTCTATTGCCGTTCTGTAAAAAGTCATGGATTCTGGTTCAAATAAATTACACTGTCGACACATTTTCTACTTCGCTTCCACCCTCAAATGCCTTACATTATGATATGTATCTGTCTGTGCAGACACTCCGCTTGTGATGAGCATTGCACATCAGTATCTGACTGATAGAAATAAACATGATGAAATAGCAGCTGAATGGACCATGAGGTTTGCAAGATAAGGAGTTCTGTCTGTATCTAAACATAGTTGACCTCGGAAAGAATAATATTTAATGTGGCCTGAGATGTAGAATGTTGGTAACGGACCAATGTGTTGTACACTTGTACCATAAAGCTGTACTTTATACTTGAGCGTTATTTTAAATTCACTCTTAGATGCAGAATTGCCTTCTCTGATTTTGCACTTCAGCCAAAGTTGCCTCAAGTAGTTCTTCAGAAATGACTCTGAATTTATTAATTTCCAAAACAACGTTTAAGTTGGAAAGTTTCAGTCACCAACAGGCATTCACTTACAGTGGTGCGTGTAGTCAATGTTTGTAAAAGTATGCCATTCAAATCTTTCACTTGAAACCAAATCTTTCTGGCTATCATTCTTGGGTTATTGTTGGGCATAGCTTCAGATGCACAGGTATGTTTCTTTCGTTCCAGAACTTTGTCCCCAGTTCATATGTGTAACTTGGACAGAATAATGTCACGTTGCCACCCAACAAAGCATGATCTTTTGTTGTAAAGGCTAGTTCGGAACAAAGGTATCAGATGTTTATAATGGTCACTTGCCTGCTACTGCTGACTTGAATCTCACTTCATGTAGGGCTACCAAGACAGATATTGATCTTACAAATGACCAAACTAGACTTTACCTCTGAGATGGACGTTTCACCAGTTCACTGATGCCCAGTACGGACTGCTCAATTAAGCATATCAGGCAACCTATAACTCCAGCCCAGAGAAGAAGATGCAAGCAACTCTTTCTGGTGATCTTTCTCCTCAGACCACAGACAATGGCCACCGAGTTAGATGTGAGCAAATCTCGCCGCTTCGACATTGCTATGTCGAGGCGAACACGGCGATCGACAAGCTTGGTCGCTTGTTTTCAAGATCAGTATGTGCCGCCACTGATACAACATCGACACCAAGATGCCAAGCTGAAGGTCTTGTTCCAGTGCCAAGATGCAGAGGTAGAGGCATTCAAGCATTTTGAGGATGCAGAGCAGCAGACTCCATGTCTATATGAGGATGAGGAGCTGAGGAATCCATTGGCACCACCGCATGAAGATGATGAGGAAAAGACACTGGATCAATATGAAGATGAACAGGAGAAGGAACCAGGGCAGTATCAAGATCATGAGCAGAAGAAATCAGAGCAGCATCACGACGGAGATGACAAGAAACCAGAGCAGCATCAAGATGGAGAGGGCAAGAAACCAGACCGGTATCTGGATTATGAGAAGACACTGCAGCAATATCAATATGAGGATGATAACCAAGATGAAAAGCAGTTAACACCAAAGGTATACGGATATGATGGTAAGGAGAAGACACCACAGCAGTACCAAGATGATGGGCATAAGGCATCTCAACAATGCCAAGAGGCTGATGAGCCGGCATCAGAGCAGCATGTGGAGGAAGGAGAAGAGCAGAAGGCACAGCTGGAGTCCTGCGAATTGGGGCTGAAGACACCAGAGCAACGCCAAGGTGCGAAGAACCTGCATGCACCACCGAGTTCCATCGACGGGGTGCCCCGTTTCTCCCTCCAAGAGCTCATACAAGAGAAGCAGCTGCCTGTTAGAGAAGCAAGACTTACCAGCAAGTTAGGGGGCCGTGAGGAGAATGTGCTTGCTGATTATAAGGTTTCAGGATCAGGAGGAGGAGCAACAGGAGGCACAACGCTGGCCATGGTGATACGTCGTCCTGAGGGAGGAAAGAAGTCAATGGGGATGATACGCCGGTGCGTGAAGGCCTTGAACCAGATGATCAAGGCCAAGCATAGCTCCAAGAAGAACTCAACTCTCTAAGAAAGTGCTGAGTACGTCCGTCCAGAGTTTCTTAGCAGATTGCACATCTCAGAATAATGCACTTTTGTAGGAATTCACCAAGTTTTGGGAATGATGCAAGGTGTGCAAAATCTGCTGAGAATCTCCTTAGCAAGGACAGGTCGTTCACCATCAGGTTTACCGTCTACCTTGAGCAATAATCTGCGAAGCTATGTGAAGATCATCATGCTATGATAGGTTGTATTTTACTCTTTGATGTTCTATGCTATTTTGTTAATGATGTACTGGATGAAACATCAAAATTGTCAAAATCAGGCTTCACATGCGTTCATGACTTCCTTTGTAAAGTTTCTTATAGAACTATAAATATAATTACAAAAAAAATTGTTTGGGTCTACCGACGCTTTCTCCATGGTCAACAGTAGTTTTGGTGCAGACTCCCTATCGTTCCTTTTGAGGGTCACGTCCCCTTTTAGTTTGGTGTGTGATCAATGTTGAGAGTAACAGTCAGTGAAAAAAGGAGGAAGAGGATGTAGGCATGTAGCACATGGTGCGTCATCACAAATCTGAAATCATTTCTCCTTTTATGATCTCTCTCAATTTACTTTCAGCACAGTTACATTTGGTTCTGTCTAGTATCACCTTCGTTCGAAACATAGTAACTTTCAAAAGGTCAAACCTTGTGTATTCGACTTAAAGATAATCAAATTTGACACATGCTTTGCATCTAAAAAAAGTGATGTCAGATTCTTATTTCAAAATACTTTTACCAAACATTGTTTTTGTATCTATGAACTAAGATATATTTTGTGACAGAAAGCTGGGTCTACAATAAAATGTGAGTTGTATCCTTGAACGGAGGGAGTTCTAAGTAGTCGGATATCATGGTGTATTTAATCACCGCCATAACCTGCTGGATCAAACGCTAACCATTCCCCTCGTATTTCTACCCTGCTATACATAAATCTCACTCTCAGGCCACTCGCTCCCACATCGACTCCTCTGGTTCTCCCAATGCCTAAAACACTCCGGTGCCGACATTTGCCTTCCCCCACTCTGTTTCTTGCCTTTGAACCCTGGACTCATCAGATGTTATTTTCATCGCCACTACAAGGGTTTGTCTAGAACATGAATCAGTGTTAGTCATTTTATAAGGAAAAGCTAATTGTAATTTTGCTCATTTTTCAAGCAACTAAAATAAACAAAAGATTTTTCTTTTTATAATACTTTTTCTACCAAACGTAGCCATGACTTATTGTGGATATTCATTCTGTTGCTGTTCCTTGGTACACTGTCGTTTTGCGTGCTTTTTTTTTTAAATACAAGAATCGGTGCCCATTTTTGTGGACAGACCCGGCCGGGCTGGCCATGGAGCGGACGCTTGGCGGACGCGAGTAGAAACGCGCCTGCCTACATGGCAACGGCCTGCCCCTGATTTTTATCGGAGCGTCCTCCACGTCAGCGCGATCCGGCGTGCCGAGCCAGACGCCGAGATTCTCCGCGCCGCGTGGCACGAGCTCACCCGCGCGCTATCTGCTCCCGGATAAGCCGGCGCGCTCGCGTTCGCGCGCTCCGAGATCCCTTAAACTGCCGCGCACCACACACGCCATTCCCCTGTCACCACACCACACAGCAGCGCAGCCACCTGTCAGTCGCCATGGCGCTCGTCTCCGCTTCCTCCTCCTCCACCACCGCCGTGGCGGCCCTC
>LAPY01003943.1:25742-36850 GCA_000970635.1 Eragrostis tef
CGCTCGCCAAGAGCACTCTTGTCTACTGCGACAACGTCAGCGCCGTGTACCTCTCCACCAACCCGGTTCAGCATCAGCGAACGAAGCATGTTGAGATCGATCTCCACTTTGTTCTTGACCGGGTCGCCATCGGCCAAGTTTCGGTTCTCCATGTTCCTACTACCTTCCAGTTTGCGGACATCTTCACCAAGGGTCTCTCCTCCTCGACTTTCTCCGAGTTTCGCTCCAGTCTCAATGTAACCAGTGGCTAGTTGTGACTGCGGGGGGTGTGTGAGTTCTTGTCTTCTTTCTTCAGTCCAGTCTTGAACTCCGCTGCGTCGGTAAGTTCAGACTGCGGGGGGGTGTTAGAGTATATTGGCCCTTGTATAGAGGCCTATGGATGGAGGCCCATGTACAGGATCTATTTACCCACCCTTCTAGGGTTTGGATGAATGTATTGACACTTCACAAATCTAACAGGAGCTATGGTTTCTGGTGAATAGTGTGCAGTTACAAGCACAAGGATAAATAGGAGGAATTAACTGACTGTTGTAAGAAAACACTTGCAAGAAACCTTCAAAACCAAAATAGGTAGGGGATATACCATTCCAATATCAATAATATGCTCTCCCACCAAATTTATGAGTGATTCCTATTAAACCTGGAAAGAAAAACATATGAGGAGCTATGGTTTATGGTCAATAGTGTGCAGTTACATGCACAGAGATAAATAGGAGGAATTACCTGACTGTTGTAAGAAAACACTTGCAAGAAACCTTCAAAACCAAAATAGATAGGAGATATACCATTCCAATATCAATAATACGCAACTCTCCCACCAAATACTCCATTCCATTCCAGTAATATCCATATTCCATAACATATTTCACTTCCAGATAACCATATTCTATTAAGCATCCGATGGTGGATATATTGAGAACTGTGGATATGAGTACAAGATTGTCGACGCCAATATCAGTACAAAAGAACTGTGGATATGAGATACAACTTTAGACATGCAGGAGAAAGCAAAGACTTGGCACAACTCAATAATATCCCACAGACACCACATAATATAACAAATGAAGCAAATGTATAGACTCCTCCTCAATCACAAGTGATATACCATCCAATATCAATAATATACAGCTCTCCCTCCAAACCAACTTCATTTCAATATTATCCATACAAAATGATGACAAAAATATGGGAGAAATTTTCAGTGAACTTTAATAATAACTATATTCTTTAAAGTGCCAGATAGTTGATTTACATAGCCTTTCATAAACATCTATATTGTGATAGTAATTGGAAATGGTTTATTTGCACCTCTAGTGGGACACCTCTCCCCCCTCGCATCCAGGAAGTTTCATTATAACTAGATGGAACCCTGGGCAATTGTAGTGCCTGCATAGAGCGAGATGGAAACAAACGCATCCTAGAGGAAAAGGAGCTGAGATTACTAATGAAAGCAGATCAATAGGACAGATGGGGAAAAAATGTGACCAAATCACTGGAGATTTGTGAAGGAGCAGAATGCATACCTTGCATGAATGTTAGTCTCAGTCCTATATATTTGAGGCACAATGCCTTGCAGAAGCAAAGCTTATATATTGATATTGGAACAATGGAGAAAAGGATAAACAAAAAGAATACACCATTTGTTCACCTCAAAAAATAATGTGCTTTTGCAATAGGTGAAAACAATTATATTTTGATCTTTGTTGGAAGATAACCATGCAACTCTAGACACATTGCTCTGGTTTCAACAAAAAAAAAAAGGCATATTGATTGGATAAATTTCAGATCAAGGTTTACGGGCTTCATTACTCTACATGACAACATCCAGTTGCCTTCATGGAGCTTCAATCCAGTAAAACGTGTGCCACTTCAAGCTGCATTCGCACAAAACACAATGATAAGAATAATTCATTAATCTGGAAATGAGAGTAGCCATTAATTAGGTATAAGGTGAACTAAGCAAATATTTCTCAACAGGCATAGAACATAGCACCTGTCATGATTGACACTAGGAAGGCAAAATAGACAACAGCAAAAGGGATGATTGTTAGAAGTAATCCTTGTTTTCAGGAATGTTCTAGTGGTATGTTCTGGAATATAGCAGAGCTACTGTAGCAAACCGACCTACTACTGTAGCTGGTACATTCTGGAATATAGGAGAAGTACCAGTCAGACCCCCCATGTACTATAAATAGCACCTAGTGTGCAATGTAATGAAGTGCCTCACTTGCCAGCTTGCTGTCCAGCACCCCCTCACCCCCTTAGAACTAACAATGATGAATGCTAATGTAACTCCGAGCTTGTTCGACCATACCACATTGATGTAATTATCACACCATCAATAAATCCGAACATAGGACGACAATCAAGAAATCCAGTGTCTCAGCCTAGCACAAAATTAAAGAAACATTTGCATGGAGTAGATCAAATCACATAAGAACAGAGTGTATAAAAAAATTACAAACTTAATTTGCCCCTAGTCAGCTCAAAACATCACAAAGCTGGTTCAGAAACAACCAATGAGTGTATTTTTTTATTCAGCTTACACAAATAACAGGACAGTATGAAACTAACATAATCTTTCATGGTGTGGAATTAGGTTTCTAACTAAATTGCATAGAACAAAAAAGGCCAATTCTAGCATCGGATTTTGGGTTTTCTAAAAGGAGTCATAAAAAATAGAAGAATACGGCCAAACTGTTAAAGCATCAAAGATCTTACAAATTCCAAATTCATGAATAAGTTTCTTAAAGGCCTTCCTTATGACATTCTATAGGATATAAATCTCAATTTAGCTATTTAAGTTCTTATTTATTTGCGAAGCAATGGGGTGCTTCTCCGAGTAAATAGCAAATAAAACAGGCAAACCTGCACACAGCAGCATCTTAGAAATTCAAAGGGACAGAAACACATTTATAGGCACAAAGCTACTTCTATGGCCTAAGATAACTAAATGCTATAACACTTGAACAGGTTTTGCATTGCTGAACATGAAAAATATATAATTGAAAAGCATGAGCTTACTTGAAAAATAAAAAATCCTTGCCGTAGACACATCCTAATCATCAAAGACCAAATAAGCCCATTTAATTCGGTTCTTTAGTGTCAAAATGTTACAATTTTGGCCTTTATACACCATAGCAGTTACGAGTTTAGTATTTGATACCTAATTACATTTAAAATACAATGCACATTTTTTTAAAGAAATTGAGTTGTATTACATTTAAATACAATACAGCAAAATTGGGAAATTGGGAATCAGAATTATTGTATGCATGGTCTAGCAAATTAACAATTAATAAGATAATAGATACCAAACAATTCATCATTATACTATTAAATAAATACATTGATAGTGTTTCAATAGACTTATTAATGTCATATTTGTTTGAACTTTATGATTCACAACTTTTAAAAAAGTGCACCGGTATATCTTCGCTGCCCGCTCGCCGGTCTTCAAAGCTCAACTCCATGGCAGATGCAAACATGTCGCATTGCACGACATCAAGCCCAGAACTTTTCAGACTCTTTTGTGTTTCATCTACATCGAAAACGTATTAAGGACAAGAAAAAAAACGAAAATGAAAAATTCCTTACCAAAGTAGTGGATGGAGCCCAACTACTGCTGGGCCTTGATGGACTCGAGAACGAAGCCCATTGTCGCACTCTGGGGGAACCGTCGAAGGAACTCGGAAAGTAAAGGACACGTTTTTAGGTAAGATTAAAGTGATCAATGAAACAACCAAGAAAGGAGTTAATGTAGACTATCGTGCTTACGTCTAGGTCATCATCCTCGTCATCACCAGCCTTGGCAGCTTCCTGTTAACAAAATACTCATATTTAATGACAGACTTCATAAATGATACTTCAGTCACAAATCATGCTAGTGTGAATAACATGTACATAACAGATCCAGGTGTTGTAGAGAAAATGAAAAATTCCTTACCAAAGTAGTGGATGGAGCCCAACTACTGCTGGGCCTTGATGGACTCGAGAACGAAGCCCATTGTCGCACTCTGGGGGAACCGTCGAAGGAACTCGGAAAGTAAAGGACACGTTTTTAGGTAAGATTAAAGTGATCAATGAAACAACCAAGAAAGGAGTTAATGTAGACTATCGTGCTTACGTCTAGGTCATCATCCTCGTCATCACCAGCCTTGGCAGCTTCCTGTTAACAAAATACTCATATTTAATGACAGACTTCATAAATGATACTTCAGTCACAAATCATGCTAGTGTCAATATGCAGAAAAATGTACATAACAGATCTAGGTGTTGCAATCAGTTAAACACAACAGACAAAGTTTGTAGTCCTTTCTACTACATAGGTTGATAGACTGTGACAGAGCCTAATAATTATTCAGGCTAGTTACCCGGATCCAGATGAACCAAAGAAGGGGCGGGGTGGCAATGAAGACTAACCTGACTGAGTTGAGTAGGTACCCTTCTCAGGGCTAACTGGTGGTTCAATTAAATCCCCTAAGCTTTGAAGTCTAGGGGGTACCCCCGAATGTTCAATGGAAGCTTTTCCCTTTCTCGCACGTTCCTCTGCTGTGGGTCGGAAAAAAGGAAAGTATCTCTTTTTCTTTTACGTAATTACAGCTATGCAAACATGCACTTTTACTGTTTATCATGAGAACACAACACTGCACGGTTTAGGAATTTACCCCTTCTTCGTTCTTCATCTCACCCTCGTCAAAGCAGCCTTCTCAGCCTGTTATAACTTGACATTATTAGCACTTGATGGACCTCAACCATGACTTATCAACAAATGTTTACGACAAGGATAACATATCTTCTTGTGCTCGCCCCAGGTCTCTTCTGCAAATATCTTGGCCAGCGCAGGGTCATCAGTGATAATGATGTTATCAAATAATGTACCTGTAGATAAAAATGGTGGGCATAACTAATAATTCCAATCAAGCAAAGGAGCATTAATTATCAATATGTACCTGTCGCAGCTCAATACCAATGTACTTCAGGCTGTTAAAAGCGTATAGGTATGGACCATCCTTGATGTCTGCAAGGAGAAATAATTATATTCAACTTTCATATTTCATTACATGAAAAGTAATAAAAAAATCCAGTCCCAATTCAAAAGATAGATATTTGGGTTGTCAATTATAGGTGCCTTACATTTACCCCGATAGTTGGGGTTCTTGATTTTCTGATAAATGAATAACTTGAATGTAAGGCATCAGAATGAAACATCACAAGGCAGGTTCAACAGAATAGCCCCACCTTTTGCTTCTGTGGCCCCTTGTACTCTTGGTTCGGAATGGCCACCATGTTCTCATCATCCCAGTCCTCTTGATGCAGAAGGCACATTAAAGACAATAAGCAACCAAACCGTTATGCATAATATAAATAGAAGTGAATGATCAAATTATGAACCTTCTTAGCACAACACAATTTAATATGACTGAAGCCTTGCTTTACAAACTTACTGCACACTGACATGAAAACATTGTATTTTTTAGTGTTTTGCAGTATAAATTTGATGGCGCATCAAGCTGGAGGGCAAGGTTAATATGAGACTTTTTTTTGTAAAAACGAAATAAAAGTTTAGATCAACCTAGTGGACTATAACATTAAAGCAATATTCCAGCAAAATTTTAAGTCTATGTAAATCAGCTGTCAGACTCAGATTCAGATTCCTTCTATAATGGACACATTCAGGCAGTCAGGTCTTATAACAGTGACTTTTTCATTGAGTTTAATGGGGAGGGAATGCAAGAAGGTGCCTGGTTTATTAGAAAGAAATTCATCTACATAATTCACCAATCATCATTTAAAAATAGTTACAGAAATTGACATTTCAATTCGCCAATCCACCCAAGGCTACGCAGGAGATTGCCTATGTTATGCTAGTAAAGAATCAAGGCCTCAATCATCATTTATAATGTGTAGGGAAATTACCTCATGGGAGAGTGAACATGTAGGGGAATTTATGGGAGCATGGAACAGAAATTTTTCTGCAAAAATCATATCAATATAATTGTCCCACAGCTAAACAGAAAATTCGACAAATCCTAATCATTGCTTCAGGTTTGCCACTTAAGATTCATATCTTCTTATGGCTGATGTCCAAGAATAAATTGCTGACTAGGGGTAACTTAGCTAAGAGAAGAGAAGTGACAGACAGAACCTGCTTGTTTTGCTGTGAAGTGATAAAGCATTAGTCATCTTTTCTTTAACTTTGTAGTAGCTGAGGTGTTTGCTGTAGATGTCATTAGGTTTTGAAAAGATGGCTCCACTGCCTTAGTAGCAAAAAGTTCATAGTTTATAATATGTTCATAGCTCCAATTATGTGGGGTCTGTGTAAACTTAGGAATAATTTGTATTTTCAGAATGGACTCTGGAGGGATATGCGGTTGCTGTGGAGCCAAATCCTGACACTACTCAAGAACTGGGCACTGCTTTGTCCCGGGAAGTACAAGAAGAACTTCACCTTGAAGTGCCATCAGATGGAGGAAAAATCAACAAGGCCAGAAAGATTATGCTGTCCAACCTGATGAAGGAGCAGGAAGCTTGGCTGGCTCTGACGCCGAAAATAGGTGTAATAGGTTAGAGTTACCGCTGCAGGCGCCGGTGTGATCTGAACTGTAATCCTGGCTGGTGAGATATGTGAGGGATGGCCATTGTGCTGTGTGCATCTGACAATGGTGTTGTAAACGAATTTTGGTCTAGTCTGCTATGCATAATGGATAGGCATATAACCAAGAGCAGCGGTCTAGATCACACCCAAGTTCCTCCATGGGCACCACATTGTTCACCTGCACAACCCATAACATCAAAAATTCAAATGCCGTCAACTTACCATTTTGCCCAAATGATCTAGCTAGCCCTTGCAGAACCAAAATGTGTAGACAAAGAAAATCTGAAAAATGACCAAGAATTGAATCCTCTCCGGACTACAACTCACCACTTCTGAAAAATGCAAATGGATGGTCGCAAAATAGCACCGCTTTCTCCCTGCTCATCACCAATCAGAATTCCAATGTGGAACGGCTACTGTTGTTGCTCCTTCCATTATGTATTGCAAAACATAAAGCTTGAAGCTTTCCTTATGCACCTGTTCAAAACCAGGAGATCCACTTCAATTACAAAAAGTGCCTATTTCTTAGAATAAACTGCTGAATTACAGCGGTAACAGCAGAAAATGACTCCCCATTGAAGAGGTTCTAGAGCATAGTCCAGGTGGTCAAACGAAAAAGGAAAAGAGGCTTAAAATATTAAAATATTGTAATTTCATCTCAAAATATTTAAGCATGAAAACAACTTTTTTTTTTTGCTCAATGGCTCTTCTAGTTTAGTTATTCGATTGAGAGAAGAGCTTTTGAGAAGCCTCCATAGATCGGTGGAGGTAGTGCATGAGACAACCTGAGGAAGAATTGATGGGGAGACGAGAGAAACCAAGCCAGCAGGAACTGGTCTTGACAAATCCAGGTTTCGTAGCCCGGGTTTGGGTTGGCTGTGCCATTGGCGAGTACTAAGGTAGGGGATGGTGAAGAAATAGTGCCTTCGAGGTATTCAATAAAGCAGTGGCCCCACAGGAAAAATCAGTGATTGCCAAAGTATGACTACCAAAAAGAGGTTTACCTGAGCTAGAGCATGTTGCACAAGATAATTGTAATTTGTGGCTCCTTCTGGCTGCATAAGAAACAGGAAAAGCAACGTTTTGGAATTTTATATATGTAACTGTCACATCAGTACGTCTGCTAAATCTCAACCATTCATGTTTGCTAGGAAAACACATCCAGCATACTGCAATCAACTAATGGATGAATAAAAAAATTAAGTCCCAAAACTACATATAGGTTTAAACTAGTACGATGAATGTATGCAAGAAGTGTGGAAAAGGTGCTGGCTCACCAAGATCACATGGATGAAGTGCTAAAAAAGAACAATCCATTTGTTTCAGTACAGATACATCCTCATCAACATATAAAAACATTGGAAAGGTGACACAATTGTTTGATTCACCTGCGAAAAATGTTATCGTTTGCAGCATACAATAATGTCGTATTATAGAGAAATATGATTAAGAAATGCTTCTGTGATGAGCCAAAGGATGAGCGGCAAGAGGGAGATATCAAGAATGAATGAATGGTGAGTGCCTCCGATCTTCTTCAGGATGAGCCAACGAACAGATAATGTGAATAGCTTTTCTTTTCATATAACATGAATTTATAACATGGATTTCTGCTACATCTCTATTGGAGCCACTCTAACCATGCTATGGAAGAACATCTGAAGCAAGGTAGTCCGTAGGATTCAGGGGAGCTCTACATTTGTCTAGGGGAGGGAAAATTCAATTGCAGAGACAACAAAGTAGAATAAAATCACGTAAAAAAAGTAGAATAAACTTTCGAAATTTATTTCTCATGCAAATGTGCAGTGAATAATTTGTCTCATTTCCACATTAATACACCATAAAGCGAAGAATCAAATATTTCAATAATACATTTATGCAATGTGAGTTTAGACAAGCATCTGAGAAGTACGTACTCTGGATGGATCTCAAATAGTTTAAAAGAAACTGATTTCAGGGAAGCGGTGGACGTACTTTTCTGAACCACTTGAGAGAAGAGCTTTTGAGAAGCCTCCATAGATCGGTGGAGGTAGTGCATGAGACAACCTGAGGAAGAATTGATGGGGAGACGAGAGAAACCAAGCCAGCAGGAACTGGTCTTGACAAATCCAGGTTTCGTAGCCCGGGTTTGGGTTGGCTGTGCCATTGGCGAGTACTAAGGTAGGGGATGGTGAAGAAATAGTGCCTTCGAGGTATTCAATAAAGCAGTGGCCCCACAGGAAAAATCAGTGATTGCCAAAGTATGACTACCAAAAAGAGGTTTACCTGAGCTAGAGCATGTTGCACAAGATAATTGTAATTTGTGGCTCCTTCTGGCTGCATAAGAAACAGGAAAAGCAACGTTTTGGAATTTTATATATGTAACTGTCACATCAGTACGTCTGCTAAATCTCAACCATTCATGTTTGCTAGGAAAACACATCCAGCATACTGCAATCAACTAATGGATGAATAAAAAAATTAAGTCCCAAAACTACATATAGGTTTAAACTAGTACGATGAATGTATGCAAGAAGTGTGGAAAAGGTGCTGGCTCACCAAGATCACATGGATGAAGTGCTAAAAAAGAACAATCCATTTGTTTCAGTACAGATACATCCTCATCAACATATAAAAACATTGGAAAGGTGACACAATTGTTTGATTCACCTGCGAAAAATGTTATCGTTTGCAGCATACAATAATGTCGTATTATAGAGAAATATGATTAAGAAATGCTTCTGTGATGAGCCAAAGGATGAGCGGCAAGAGGGAGATATCAAGAATGAATGAATGGTGAGTGCCTCCGATCTTCTTCAGGATGAGCCAACGAACAGATAATGTGAATAGCTTTTCTTTTCATATAACATGAATTTATAACATGGATTTCTGCTACATCTCTATTGGAGCCACTCTAACCATGCTATGGAAGAACATCTGAAGCAAGGTAGTCCGTAGGATTCAGGGGAGCTCTACATTTGTCTAGGGGAGGGAAAATTCAATTGCAGAGACAACAAAGTAGAATAAAATCACGTAAAAAAAGTAGAATAAACTTTCGAAATTTATTTCTCATGCAAATGTGCAGTGAATAATTTGTCTCATTTCCACATTAATACACCATAAAGCGAAGAATCAAATATTTCAATAATACATTTATGCAATGTGAGTTTAGACAAGCATCTGAGAAGTACGTACTCTGGATGGATCTCAAATAGTTTAAAAGAAACTGATTTCAGGGAAGCGGTGGACGTACTTTTCTGAACCACTGGCTTTCTGGTAGACAACTGCAAGTCTGAGATCGACGAAGCCTTGGGGCAGCAAGCAACGGATGGGACGGAGGCAAAAGGATCTGGCAAGCCAACGAGGTTGGGGCTGTTTCGAAGATGAGTTCCGGAACGCTACGGCGAGGCGTAGATCAGGTGATGACTGTTTTCTTGGCTGTCGAGGCAACTGGAAAATAGAGAACTAGCACATTGCGGGGGTATTATTAGTGTCATATAGCTATTAAGAAAATATAAGTACAAAACTAAACATGTAAGAAACATTTCTTTGTGATATTATCAGTGGCACACTTCTTTTCACCAGTAAAGACAAAAGCATTACCATTTTTGTAAAACACTACTCGTAAGCTTAATATAAAACTATTATTGACAATTAAAGTTTGGACAGATAGGTGTGATCTACATATTCGGTCACAGCAGGGTAAAGGAAAATTTTGTGTGCTTGTCCTTTCCAACATCATAATTTTTTCTTTTGTTTTATCTACGTGTTTTTCTAAATTCTCTATTAAAAAAATACTGCTTGATAGGGTCAAAAGGCTATTGAGAATTTGTAATGTATCATTGTAGTTTTAGCAGATCTCCATCGATTTGTAAACTGAGAAATTAGTAAGACACTATTGCATTTCAGGTTATTTTATTGTACTACACTATTTAATTTCAGATGGCAGTCCCAAAAGAGCCTAAAGTAGCCTCTGAGCATGTTCATAGTGCGAATGGTCCAGGATGGTAAAACAAATTTTGGATGTGCCGCAGTGATCACATGTAGAGCAATGGGAGAAGCTTACCCGATAAATGAAAGGTTTCATGCAAACACCAACTCTGGTATTTCAATAGCAACGTGTATAATCAAACAAAAAAAACTCCAAAACTTGAGGCAGGTGCAGAGTAGCAGTAAGGGGGGAAAAATGGGCTGGACCTAACAGAAAGAGATAATGGGAGTGTTATGGGCCTTGGGCCCACTAGAGGGGGCAGGCTAGGCAGCAAGTAACGTGAAGATTAGATTAGGTTTGCCATTCTTAGTTGGATGTTTATCCATCAAGTTAGAGATAAGATCATTAGGAGATTACTTAGCCATCAAGTTAGTTAGAGTTTGAGATTGTTACGATTGTAAGTCAGCCAGCAATATAAGCCTGGCGCATAGATCAGTTTAGGCAAGCAAGAAGAAACCTAAGAAAGCAGTCAGAGCCTCCGTAAGGAGGGCGACTTGCCGGTTTTCTCTTGCCATTCCCATCTAAATTAGCCAATCCATATCA
>LAPY01003944.1:3917-15272 GCA_000970635.1 Eragrostis tef
AAATTTTGTATATTAGATAGAGAAATCGACAAGTCCCTAACATTACTTCCCTAACCTGAATTAATTATGGGGACAACGTACGTGATTAACAAATTAAGAGGCAGAGATTTACCTAGTCCTAGATCTGATCTGTGAGCGACGAGCCCTAATCCACAAGTCCCTAATCACAAAGACACCAACTCGTAACACCAAACAGAGGAACAAAATGATTTGCACCTCTGCAAGGCAACAATTGCGATCGGAGGCGAAACATCTCAAAGGTTAATCAAGATTTTTGGAGATAAAAAGAGGAAGAGTCGTCGGAACTTTTAAGAGGAGAAGGGAAAAGACGAGCACTACGGCAAGAAAGACGAACAGGCACTGAACGATCTTTTTGGCCAGGCGAAAAAAATAAAACAGAGCTATCTGTGATGTCTTCTTTGGGCCTGCCGGCCTGTCACCCTCTGTTCCCTTACTCGGGCCTCATTCTTACCTACAGTTTTTAAACCGAGCAAAAACTTTTGGGGCCCCTACCTGGGCTGGGCCCTAGGCGGTCGCCCCTATTGCCCCAGCCCAGAGCCGGCCCTGGCTACTCGTGGCTTCCGTCCGCAACAGTTGAGAGATGAAAAGAAAACTGGAGTGTTACCGTCTGAAGGTTCCGTTTTCATCTCAAAAAAAAAGAAGGTTCCGTTTTCTTACGTGTGGGGCTCTTGGTACGGATGCCTTTCACGTGTTAGGAGACACCGGTCCGCACAGGAATTGGAGGCAGGGAAGCCGTAGCCCTGACCGCGTGCGTGCGAGATGCTTGGAGAGCAGCGGGCCCACATGTCGGCGCCGATTTTTGACGGTTGGAGGGGCGCGGGGACGCAGTGGACTCACAGGACAAAAGAAATAAGAAAAAAGAAAAAACATTTTGGAAAATCGGTAAAAAAGAACCACCACGCGGGGGCTAAAGGGGACAGCCAGGGCATCAGTGGCGACATTCGACTGACTAATGACTACTTTGTTGAGAGGCCATTGTTCAACCCTGAACAATTCCGCAGAAGGTACAATGCTAATGCAAATTCAGTACTAATAAATCATCTATGTTACACTATATTTTCTGAAAGTGCTTGTTCTACCATTGTTGATTAGGTACCGTATGCAACAATCCCTTGTGCTGGAGATCAAAGATAAAATCTCAGCTGCGAATGACTTCTTCAAACAACGAAGGGACTGTGCTGGTGTGCTGGGATTCTCCACTAGACAAAAATGTACTGTGGCTTTGAGAATGTTAGCTTATGGAGGGCCAGCAGATTCTCTTGATGAAGGACTGCGTATGGGTGAAAGCACGATCCAAAAGACAGTCATGGAGTTTGCTACCACAATCATTGAAGTTTTTGGAGACGAGTTTACAACACATTTTAGCAGAGAATGAGGCACGATGGCTTCCCTGGCATGATTGGAAGTATTGACTGCATGCATTGGCAATGGGCAAACTGTCCTACTAGTTTGGCTGGAATGTACAAGGGGCATAAGGGCAAGCCTACAATTATCCTAGAGGCAGTTGCAACGAAGGATTTGCGAATTTGGCATGCATTCTTTGGTCTTCTCGGGTCTCATAATGACATCAATGTGTTACACCGCTCTCCTGTTTTTGATGATTTAGCAAATGGAAATACACCAGCAGTGGACTTTGCTGTCAGTAATTGAGCCGAATGCAACAATTAGTGGATGTACCTTGCAAAGACAATGTCACAATCAAACCTGATGGGCAGTGCTATTATCTATCTCTTCAATGGAAGCACCAAAAGAAAACTGTTGTGGAACTTCTCCCTCTCCAGTTTGCCCATGTTCCATTCTGTACACAAAAAAAGAATTCCAAACCATAAATCTTTTATACATACCAGTTCAGACCAAAATAGCAGGAAACTCACAGTGCGCCTGAAAGCTCCAGCTGCCGCTCAATGCTACCTCGTGCTCTATCACACATTCCCCTACGCCCTACCTCTCAATCAAACTACCTACAGTTTTTAAACCGAGCAAAAATTTTTGGGGCCCCTACCTGGGCTGGGCCCTAGGCGGTCGCCCCTATTGCCCCAGCCCAGAGCCGGCCCTGGCTACTCGTGGCTTCCGTCCGCAACAGTCGAGAGATGAAAAGAAAACTGGAGTGTTACCGTCTGAAGGTTCCGTTTTCATCTCAAAAAAAAAGAAGGTTCCGTTTTCTTACGTGTGGGGCTCTTGGTACGGATGCCTTTCACGTGTTAGGAGACACCGGTCCGCACAGGAATTGGAGGCAGGGAAGCCGTAGCCCTGACCGCGTGCGTGCGAGATGCTTGGAGAGCAGCGGGCCCACATGTCGGCGCCGATTTTTGACGGTTGGAGGGGCGCGGGGACGCAGTGGACTCACAGGACAAAAGAAATAAGAAAAAAGAAAAAACATTTTGGAAAATCGGTAAAAAAGAACCACCACGCGGGGGCTAAAGGGGACAGCCAGGGCATCAGTGGCGACATTCGACTGACTAATGACTACTTTGTTGAGAGGCCATTGTTCAGACGCCACGGCCGACGCCTCCTTCCCGGCGACGCCAACGACTCCGCCCCCCCTCCCTGCACGCGCGCGACCCCTCGACAACCGCCGTCCCCTCCGTCCCTCTGCTCTCCGTGGTCTCTCTCTCTCTCTCTCTGAGACACTTAAGACGCCGCTGCCTTCGCTGTCGACGCCCAAGCTGCCCCGCCAGACGACGCCTTAGGCGTCGCCCCACCCCCCCCCCCTCCTGCCATACAACCGATCTGTAGGTTGAGAGAGAGAGAGAGAGAGAGTCGTGGCGTTTCTTTGTTTTATGAAGGATCCTTGAGATTTGCAATTAAAATAAGCCGTCACTTGCATTCTGTTGTAAGCATGATGCTAGTTACCCTAGTTTTTATGTTACATATTGTCTGAACGCCCTAGTATATTGTGGATTATTGTTTATTTTGCACTCAAGCTGACAGGTGAACAATTAACCCAAGCGATTTTCTTACTGATTTTAGTGTGATGGAAGGCTATTTTCAGCCTTTGTGGCTGTCAATCTGATACATGCAGATGAAGCTTTTTTCCCTGTATTTTTGTTACTTTTTGGTGTCATGTATTGTGTTTCTGAAATACAAAATTTTACAAAATCTGTTATCCAAAAAATATCAACCATGGTGCATGTATTTAATGTGATAACAGTCCAGATTTTCATTCATTGATGTGTGTATGGTATACTGATTATGTTGTGCCTGTCTTTGTTTGTGAATGATTATAGGACTTAAGTAAAAAGGAGCAAGAACTGCGGGCAAAGGAGGCCAAGCTAAATAAACTTGAAACTGTAGAATTGAAGCAAGAGGAAGGAGGAGGAGAAGGTGAATAGAACAGTGCCCTTCGACCAGGCCTCTGAGGTGCCCAACTACAGGCAGTCACATCATCTGTCCTCTCCGATCGCTGTGTCAACTGTCAATTGCTCGTGTTTTATGCCATATATTGTGGTTTTTGTTTTTTAGTGTGTTCACAATTCATCCAGGAGTTACAGGATGCTACTTAGCTTATGTTTCATGTTACAAAATTAGAGAATGTTTTGAACACTAAGTAAGCTCACTAATTCATATTGTAGGTTTTGCTATATGAACAATCTACAATGTACAAACCCTCTCAGTTGCTTCTGTACAATTCGAATGAGTAACCTAAATTTCTCTTGAAAAGTAAATTCTGAATGCTCTCATCATGTTTTTCTGGCAGCTTGATATCTATTGAGACTAAAGTTAATGTATTGAGTACCTGTCTAAATCTTCTATGTGCAGGCATTCAGCAAAGGCATTGACCTCCTCTTTATACTCTCTAAAATCTGCCCATCATTGTCGTTGCGGCCTTCTTTCCACAGGTACTCAAGAATTCACTTGCCAAATTGTTCCTTCTGTTGTTTGCACTAGCAATATTTGTAGGCAACTGTAGGAGTAACCAATCACAACTTTCAGGATTATCTGTTTGATAAGAGATCTGCCCATAAAGATTGTATTGCATCTATGCAACAACACATAGTATATTATACCTGCGGCTATTGTTTGTGTTCCTTGAATTATTCAGTACAAAAAACTATGTGTTAGACATTAGCAGTTGATATTTTTGAGAATGGTCATCAGTTCTGTTTACTGTTGTAGCTGGCCATTATCTTTAAGTAATGGACCCCACTGGTGTTGGAACTACGGAGAATTTGATAGTTAAGGATGAGGTACGATTCTTTATGATGTGAATTTCAATCGCTCGCTCTATCACAATTGTAAATAAATTACCTTGAAGTTTCAGATAATTTATTTTGGTCATCATAAATTGCCACATTAATTCTTGCGTAGTTGAACATGCATACCTGAGTGAGCTTCTTTAACTGTTGATAAATTGCAGATGAATGAGGATGGAGGGTACTTTGACGCTTTGAAAAGGGTATCACTCAAGTTACTTAGCAAGGAGCACAACTTGGCTATGAAGAGAACCGCTGCTGATTTAGTGGCACAGGTCATTGTTTAGCTTATTGTTTGATTTTTAGTATAATGTGATATTAGAGTATGTATGCACAAACTCTTCCCAGGTGTTTTTTAATGGCGATGTCATATTGCAGGTAGCTTGGGACCATGGTGTTCCTTTGCTGAAAGAGTTAGTTCCATATTTGATATCTTTATCAGAGGAAGGTGCATGTGAGGTAGTTTTCCACACAGTTAAGTGCTAGTTCATTTTATGCACAGATGGATGGAGTAATTCTGTTTTCTGTATATATTTTATAGGCTGAGTTAGTCTGCTTGATTCTAAGATCAATTTCAAGTATCGGAATTGCTAGTGCCACAGATGTCGAAGGTAGAGTGCCCTTATTTTCATTTTCTATTAGTTTTTTCAAGAGTAAATCTGTTCTTGCACTTTGCCTTGTCATGCCACTTGGATAGCTGAACTGATGAACTATATTTCTTTGGCCGATGTGTATTTAGGGAAAATTAAATATATGGCATTATAAAGGTTGACACTTCGAAAATTCCACTAAAGAATGCAATTGCTTTAGTGCCACTCAGTGCTATAGGTGCCTCTTTTAGCCCTTTTTAGCCGTTTTTTTTTCCTACTCCCTCCGTCCCTTATTAGATGTCATTTTAGACATCCACACTGAAACCAAAGGAGGCATTCAAATGAACCTGCTAGCTCTGGTGAATGAGCTGCACGGTCTGTCCCATAGTCACTGCGTACCCAGTTCGAAGGGGTCGGGGGTCGAAGCTTGAGAAAAAATTGGGACGAAAGGGGTATACCTTTTGGGGATGCTAAAACGAGACGTGGGTACGTGAACCTAAGGTTTTCGTCACTGTACCGGGTTCAAAACTTCGAGGGTCGTATGGGCCTATTTTATAAGCTCAGCCAGCCCGCCCATGCGCCAACAGCCCAGCACCCTAAACCTATTCAACTCCAGCACGTTGCGGCCTCGATTCTTCTCTCCGTTTCACTTCCAGAACTGCCGTCGCCACTGCCTTTAATCTCTTGTCTCCACCAGATGTTGCTGGCAGTCGGGCCAAGCTTGAAGGCATGCTGCAGAAGATGGAGGAGCTCAGGGCGGGAGAGTCTAGCTCACCTCCTCGCCCCGTATCGGAGTTGCGAACCATCACGATAGGGGACAGCGACTATCGTCCCCGAACCCCAAATAGGGACAGCGAATCGGGGTCGCAGTTCACGCCCACATAGTCTTTCGCGTGCTGGTATGCAGGCTTTTTCCGGTGGGGTTGAATGCTCATGGAGCTTGGTGCTTAGGTGTCAGGTTACTGGTTGCCTCATTAACTATGGTGTGTGGGTGGATGAACATGTCACATTTTGATTGTTCAAAATCGGGTTTTCTTTTTCTTTTTTGTTTGTGGAGGATGCTGCTTTTGTTGTGGCCGCTGGTGACCGCTGCGGGAATAAGATGGAGTGTGGGCCCAGAGGCAGAGTGACACCTATTGTTATGACCTAATTTTTACGCTAGAACGACACCTAATTGGGGACGGAGGGAGTAGTTATTTTCTGCGGGAATAAGATGGAGTGTGGGCCCAGAGGCAGAGTGACACCTATTGTTATGACCTAATTTTTAGGCTAGAACGACACCTAATTGGGGACGGAGGGAGTAGTTATTTCTGGTATGGATCCACAAAATTGCTTGATGGTTTTCTCCTATTGCTCTTTCTCCCTCCTACCCCCTCCAAGAGCAGTAATGTGGATGTGGCTGGACTGAGCTTCAGGACATGATGGAGTCTCAGCAAGCAGCTCATGTCCACATGGCGACTGTTTTTTTCCTTTTCCTCTGATTGTTTACTGTCCTGGTTGCTATGGTTACCAGTGGTGGACTTGGTCAATGTGCTGAGCACAGTACCTGAATGCTTTGGGCTGTTGCTTCTGTTTCTTATCTTCTTAATTTCGTCTAGTTTGTATGCATGTAGCCAGGGATGGTCCACAGTGTTTTTCCTACTTAATAAATACATGAATCAAGTTGAATTTTATTTTTCCGATGTATCCTGACCATCTCCTAATGTCATCTCTCCAACCATAATTTTAGTTTGCTTTAGATTGTTGCTTACTCATACAGGTGACCGCCACACAAGTGCAGTGACATGTGCACTTTTTTTTGGGTGTTAAGTGGCAAACTAACTTTCGCTTATTGATCACAGCTGGTAAAGTTGAAATGCATTTGCATGGCATCAGTGAATTCCTTCCACAAATACTGCCACTCCTTTGTTCGGTAAGTTGTGAATTACCGATACCACTTCATTATAAGATTTATTATCCTGAGTATCCTCATTCTAGCTGTGAACTAATCATTTGGTTCCTCATTTCAGTTGCTTGACAAACATGCTCAAGCTGCTTCTATTGAACACTCAAACCAACATGTGGAGTTAGCTAATCAACATGAATGTACAGTTATAGCTGTATTAGATGCTGCTCTTGCTTATATGGAGTGGACACCTTTGTGTGATCCGGCAAATTTGGATATAATTCAGAGGTTAGTTACTTGAAATTTACTAAAACTTAAAGTACCTTTGGATGTTTCCATAATATATTAAGCATGAAACCTTGTTTGACAGAGGTGGATACCTGCTCCGTAGTAATATTTTTAGCACGCATTCATTGCGGTTCCTGAAATCCGTATGGCAGAGGTATGTTGTATTTGGTTCATTTTTTGTGGTTCTGCCTTTTCTAACACGCATAATCACATGTTCCCCAGAAAAAGATCTGTTGAACCTGGCGTTGCAGTGAGCATCATGTTTCCTATTTTGATGAATGTGTCACACGATCATTTGAGGTGTATGGAACCAGAATATCACGGTTTGGACTCATTGTGGCCTTCTTTGGGATATCATACAAATGTGCATGCCAAAGCAGTGGATAGACTTTTTGAACTCTTGTCGACAATTCTTGAAACTTGTCAGGTGAATTTGGATTGTTTTGTTTTGTCAGAAGTAATACATTATTTTATATGTGCCCCCTCCTGAAAGTACATTTAGAAACTATTTTCTGCAGCTAAGCATGTACGGAGTGTGTTCTAGCATAGTTGAGTTCATACCAAAGTACATTCTCTTTTTATTTTCGCCATTGGCCGGTTAGAGTGACCATTTTTTTGGTACAGGATCCTTCAAAACCTCACAGTGACAGACTGCTTACATTCTCAACTCTCACAGTGACAGACTGCTTACATGCTCAACTCCAATGTCTCAAGGAGATGAGATTTCCTGTACATCAGTTTTGGAGGTTAGGTTCATCTCTGTACATTGCTCAGAAATAATAATATAAATATAATGCCACAGTTCATTTTCTCAAACACGTGACCTAATAGTTTGGGACTTCTTTTTTTTTTTTTTTGGGGGGGGGGGGGAAATGTTTGCTTTTCAAATGCTATTTTTTTTTAGTTATTGTTATATAATAGTTTACACGCAAGTGGATGTTGATTTCTGGTGGTTATGTTTTAGTACAGACTGTAGAGTATTCATTTATTTAATATGACATTTTAGTTGTATTTATCTATGTGATAGAGTGCCATGGAGTTCAACATATGAATTATCAACTATTTTAAGCTCTTAACAATTGATTTGCGCTAACTGTTATACTTGTGTCAGAATGGTACTGTTGTCTCTGCTGACCCTTTGAGTGACTCAGATGATTATGCTGGCCCAACGAAGTTGGTAAGCGCCATTCAAATTGATTATTTTGCATAATTTGTTTTAATATTTTGTAATCGTGAACTCAAAATGAGTCTGTTTTACATGATTTTATATAACTCCACGTCATGTTTATGGTGTTATGAATAGTGAAAGCTTAATCTTCCAATTTCCTTTTTTTATGTGCGTGGATTAAACCGGGCAAATAATATCCTTCTTGTCATACCAAGCCTGAGGCAGTCTAACAAATGATCGCCTTGCTTGATTGGGCCACATTTTTTGAACCAGACTTGCAAATGCACTTCACCTTTTCTGAATCCGAGAAACCTGGTTTGTAAATGTATGATGCGTTTCGATCGTGTAGAGCTAGAATATCACTTTTTGTTCTTCTCTTTTCAAATGCTAATTTTTTTAGTTATTGTTATATAATAGTTTACACGCAAGTGGATGTTGATTTCTGGTGGTTATGTTTTAGTACAGACTATAGAGTATTCATTTATTGAATATGACATTTTAATGTATTTATCTATGTGATAGAGTGCCATGGAGCTCAACATATGAATTATCAACTATTTTAAGCTCTTAACAATTGATTTGCGCTAACTGTTATACTTGTGTCAGGATGGTACTGTTGTCTCTGCTGACCCTTTGAGTGACTCAGATGATTATGCTGGCCCAACGAAGTTGGTAAGCGCCATTCAAATTGATTATTTTGCATAATTTGTTTTAATATTTTGTAATCGTGAACTCAAAATGAGTCTGTTTTACATGATTTTATATAACTCCATGTCATGTTTATGGTGTTATGAATAATGAAAGCTTAATCTTCCAATTTCCTTTTTTTATGTGCATGGATTAAACCGGGCAAATAATATCCTTCTTGTCAGACCAAGCCTGGGGCAGTCTAACAAATGATCGCCTTTGCTTGATTGGGCCACATTTTTTGAACCAGACTTGCAAATGCACTTCACCTTTTCTGAATCCGAGAAACCTGGTTTGTAACAACTGGTTTTGGACCAGACTTGCATATGCGCCAATGAGCCGCCTTTTCTGCTTAAATAAGTTGCCCTATGGGAGGCTACATCTGGCATGCATGACCTAGCAAAATTGTAGTTTGTTTCATTTGGTGACTATTTGATCTGAGACTTTGACTTAGATCGAGGGCCGGCCATATCTAATAAGTATGATAATAAATTTGAAAAAGAAATGTAATGCAACTTATGTAGTCCATCTGAAGAGAATGATGGTTATACCATAACATATTTGCATACTCAGATCTTTACAATATTTTTGTGACATTTACTGTTCTAATGAAATTATTTAATGTGGCTTGGCTGAATCATACATGAGTGAATTAAAAATGATATAATGCAACATCTTGGTTTATTTGACCTAAGTGCAGTAGATCGCTCATGCAAAATTTAGTTCCTAATGTTGAAATTGGCAGATATGTTTTATTCTCAAGGTGCACATTTTTGCTCGTCTAAAGAGTTGTTGGTGGTAATGGTTGGTTCTACTGTCCTTGACTCTTAGCGAATAAATCTATGTTTTGTATCATTTGTAGTGTCTTTTTTTGTGAATGGTTGTGTTGTCTACTTGTGTATACTATACACACAGTGACCTTCTGTTCTGCTGTAAATTATGTAATATATGGAGTACTTTGGATTTAACAAGGGCTTCAAATTATGTTTATTTTTTAATGTTTTACACATTTACTTGAGGTTCCGCAGCAAAATGGGCAATGTGCGTTGGCAATAAGTATCCACAAAGATTTGGCGTTTGTTGTGTTATTCTTTTTGTCCAGGACACTAGTAAAGAAGCAGATTATCTTGTTGAAGAGAATAATACTCTTTCTGAAGCTTTCATTGATGTACCATCCTGTCCATGGTACTTGACACTAAGATCATCTATGTTTATCTGCTCGTTTTTATGTTTTACTTACAATATATTTTGTTACAGGATTCAAAATTACACAGAATTACTTTCTAGCATACTCTTTCCTCTTTCAAAAATCTGGGGTCAACTAGAGATGCACCATTTATGTGATTCTCAATTTAGAACGTCCCTCCACAATGTTACGGTATTTTTTGTGGAAGAGCGTGGAATTTATCAGGAGGAAAAATCAAACCATTCAAGTCTGAAAGCCCTTGTACCACTAATACTTTCCATGCTCTTAAAGGTAAAAGACCTTGTAAACATTGTACTTATGTGAAATCCGTATGAATTCACACTGGATTTTTTTGTTGATGTTTATTACCACTGAGTTCTTTTTTCAGTTGCTCCAGTATGTACATTCACTAGATATGGAAGAACTTGAAGAAGCTGTGGATTCTTACTGTATAGAAGCTACAGATGGAGATGAGTTACTAGAAAGTATAAGAGTATGGCTAATAGACATCCGCAGAAATGGGTATGTTTACCGTTTGTAGTGTTGAGTTGTTCAATGCAAAGTAGATTCAAATCATTGATTTACGTAAAATAATGTTACGTGGGAATTGAAATTATTATCTCAAACCACCTTATGATGTTTAGTTGCCAAATAGATGTACAAAATCAAAATTCAAGCTACACATCTGACTCCAGGCTAGGTCAAATTTTGTACGGGTTCTCTCTCCAATCTGTACTTGTGAAGAGATAGCTCCATTCTGATCCCACATCCCTAAAAATTAGTTGAAAGTGCGTGTGCTCTTGAGTCTATATGAAATGATTGTCCACCAAATTAGCATTTCTCTCGTTTGATGGCTAGAGTTATGTCCACAGTGATCATATGATTGCAGGTACCCAGGTCAAATTACAAATGCTATTTTGTTTCAGCATTATTGTTTTTTCATGTCTTTCTGGAGAACTTGTACATCATGAAAACATTGAGGATGTAATTTGTTTTTCTTTTATGGATTTTGTCATGTTTTCTATACATCACAGAATTAGATAAGATAGTAGATGAGGCAATTCAACTCTGTCAATCATCCAAATTCGAGAGTCCTCTCCCAGTTATTTGTGTAACTTATCATGGTTACGTAAGTAGCACTAAAAGTACTCACACAGTGTTAATATTTTTCTCGAATTTTAAAATTATTGGGTAACCGTGAAACCATCTGAGGCTTAAAAGCAGAGTCATAATCACATACTGCATATTATGTTTGCCATATAAAAATGTAACCCTTGGAGGTATTGAATGGATGATTTCAATCTGCAAACTAGTTACTATTCTGTAGTCTTTTTTTT
>LAPY01003944.1:15309-25532 GCA_000970635.1 Eragrostis tef
TTTTTTTTGGCTGAAATAATATATGCTGATGTGTTTTAAATTTATGTGGAAAGCTTCTTGGAAATTCAGGCTAATAGGGTACTTTCTTGTCTATGATATTTGTAATCATAATTTTAATTCTTTGTGTCTATATGCATGTTGATTAATTAAATTCTGTAGGTACAAATTCATAGGTATGTGTGCATATCTTGATACAGTATTTGATGAATGGTTGAAAAGTACTCTCATTTGTGGTGTCTTGAGAAAAGATATTGAATCAATGGATTTTCGGCACGTGACTTGGATTATTGAATATGCGATTATTCCATTGGTGGAAAAATGTCCGCCTAAGCTTTGGACAGAGTGGATTGATTCTTTGTTACAGCCATTGTGCCACTACTGTGATTATACATTACATGCCTCTTGGTGCAATATATTATACAATGACACGGAACACGTCAAAGAAACCTTTGATGATAATTGTGTCTCAGAAGAAGAGGGTAAAAACTTAAGAATGGACCTTTTCAAGTTGACTCGTGAAGTCTCCAATTTGCTTGCTGCAGTGGCATCGCCAGAATTAAATGACGGAAAGACAAATGAAGGTTCCCTTATAAGGTAATGTGCATCAACTACAGCATACTGCTATAGTTTTTTTTTTGTCTTATCTTATTGTAGGAGAAATAGTTAAAGAGAGATTATTTTTACCTACAGTTATCTTTTGCATCATGATGGCCTCAATGATTCAATACGAAGGTTGATCAGGAATATTTTTGGTTATTGGACGGATAATGATGCAATGATGAAAGCAGCTCTATTTTGTCGCAAATTATTCCACCTAGCTAGCATCACACGGAGTGACAATCTCATATCTTGTGTCAAAGATGATATAATTCCAAATATCATTAGATACTTAGCCCTGCAGCCGAACCTCAAGTCTAGTTCAAACATGGATGATGTTCTTACTCAACTTTGTAAAGATGCATACAATTGCATTCACAATCAGGTAAGGCACATGTGAATTCTCTCCTTTTTGAGACAATATTGTATAAGGCATACCTTGTTATTAACAGCTCCCACATTGAATTGAGTTAGCAAAGTAAGATCTCTTGAACGTGGGCATGTGTTTGTTTCAGAAATTAACAGAGGAATGTACAAATGATGGAAGTAGCTCAGACACCTTTAAGAGTTGGTTGCGAAAGCAAATAAAGGTCACACAATACCAAAACACATCTTTGGATGAACTTGAAGAATTTGCGTGGATCTGGGAGGTATCCTTCTCACTCTAATATGTTGTGCTTCTATATGAAGTTTCTTTCTTTCTTTCTTACATGATATATTGTTGCAATCAGATTGAAGAAGAGTTTAGGGGCTATCTTCCTACTTATACTGCCATGTTGCATGCGGTGGATAAATTTGGTGATGGTCTGAAGGTAATTATTTTATGAATGAGTACTTCATCCCATAGTTAATTCCTTCCAGCAAAGAACTGAATATGTTATCTGAAGCCCTGCTGGCTTGTGATACTTTTAGGATTTAGATTGAAGGAACCAATATTTGTTGCTACTTAGTATTGTGTGAATAAAGAACATTTGGTAGCAATGCAGCACCTGCAGCCACTAGTATTAGTGCTCATATGACCCGGCTGCAGAATTGCCTTGTGGTTCATCTGTTTATGTGTTGATTCTGCATTCAACACTCAACCACAGTTCCAAAGCATAAAAGCCCACATAAAACGAAGGATATATTAAGTACATACCTAATATTTAGCGGTTTCCTTACAGTTTTTTTCTAGATATATTGTGTATAGTGTGGTTTCCAGATCTTGGCATGGATCAGACTTGGTGTGTATGTAGGTTTTAGATATGTTCAATGTTGTGGTAGGATAGCATTTGAACCATTTTTTGTTGCAGGAACAAGGATACCTATCTCGCACACCCTCGAAACTAAACTAATCATACTACACTTTTTCATTAGAATTGCATGAACATATGAGAAATCTGAAAGTTGCATATGTATAAATCAATGGCTATGCATGTATCATGTTTTGGACAGCACAGTGTTACTGAAGATCAACGAAGGGAGTGATAAAGTCTATATAATAATATGTTTATTTGTTTGCAGGATGGCCATTTTCTTTGTGATGCTCCTTGTGAATTAATGAATAAATTTATATCCAGTGCTGGTATAGACAGTTCCTCAGGTTCTTATCATTGCACCTTGTCTTCTATGCTCTCAGTAAGTATATCGATGTATCCACTACTGTTTTTGATATATGTACATCCATATAATGTCTAGTGATTATTTATTTTGCTCTTTTGAAGCGTAAAATGTCTTCAGTGTATTGGAAGAGACAAAATGAGCAAAGGTTGAAGTTTTATTGCAAGCTCATAAAGTTTAAACCTTATATTAAGGTATTCATACTATTTCATGTATTGTAGAGTGAGATAATATCCTCAAACTAAGTAGCAACACTACAAAATTTATGTATCTGGATGCTTTGTAGTGTACTGGTTCGGATGAGAATTTGCAACAACTTATTGAGAACAATTCAGAAGAGTGGCCTTTGCTTCCTCGATTTCATAGGGATTCTGCATGTGAGGTGGACATTTTTTACTATATAAATTTATCACCAAGTGCGAAATTTTTGAAGATTACTCTAATTAGTCTTCTTTATCAGATCTTTTGTAGAGTATTAGAATTATGGGAGCCTCAATTCCATCCTCTTATACGCGAGGTATCTTCTGAAAAGTTTAGGTTTAAGTTCTTTTATATTTTCAAGAGTTCCACAAAGTAAATGCAATTTCATCAAGCAGGGTCACATGAATGTGCTAACTGAAATTGCCGAGCAATTAGCTTCTGGGGAATACAATGATTCCTTGCTGGTATGCTTTATTTTTGTGTTTTCACATTCACAGAACACTTATTTAGAAATGCTAAGTATTCCTCTTTTGCAGCCATTTCAAGCTGTTGAAACGGATTTTTTGGGGCATTTGCAACCTTATGCACGGAGTTATATTGATGAAAAGAACAAAGAAACTGGGGTATGCATGCCATCATTAGAATATTCAATCTTATCCCCCAATAGTATTCACTGTTTTTGTATGTCAAGCTTACCTGTTTACTGGTATTTATGATATTATGCATTCATCACAAACTAGCAATATAATTTGTTGATGTTATTCATATGTGCTATATTCTTTTGGGAGAATTACTGTCATTCTACTAGTTTTGCACTAGTCTGATGCTATTTTTTGGTTGTTGCAACTTTTCTTTTTGGAAAATATTGCTGATTTCTGTTGAATACATTAAGACAAATGCATCTTCAGTGTAGTAATAGAACAAAAGGCGTGTTAATGACGCTGACAGGCAAATCCTGCATTATATATTGGTGTGCACCTTGCTTAGGATGTTTGGGAAGTAATGGATGAGCTACAGGTTCTGTTGTTTAAATAAAAAGCCTTTCCACAAACTTAAATGTTCTGTTGTTTGAATAAAAAGTCATGCCTTTGTTACATTTCTAAGAACAACATAGCTCCAATGTATTTCCATATTATAACAGTCTTCTTTTTTTATCACATAGCTCAAAGCGGAAGTAATTGCCAACTTCAGTTTTTTTTTTCTTTTTTCTTTTTTTGACATGAGCCAAGTCAGTGTTAAGGACCGTGTCATGTCAAGCAGCGCATTAAAAAAAAAAATCCTGGAGTACTAGTTTATTGTTGCTCCTGACCCATCATATTTGCCCTGAAAGTGTTTTTCTTCTTCTTTCTCCCCAGTACTATAGTGCAAAAGAACAGGCAGAGTTACATAAAGAGTTTGATATACGTTTGGCTTCAGGTGCATTTGACCATTATGTTCGTCAGGTTAGTTCTTCAATGTTAAGAGTGATGATATGTGCCAGTATTACATATTTTTGCTCAGTTGTTTGTTAATTGTGGTACTTCTTGTTTGCAGGATGGCTTTCCTACGAACATTATCGATGACGGTCGGTTTGCGGATCTAGATTGCAATCTACTTAAATTATCACTCGAGGTTTTAGTTTTCTAGGCACATTTCTAGGCTACATACTGTGATTTATGAATTATGAAGTATTTTCATGATAATTTATACCTTTTATTAAGTTTATTTCCTTTTACAGCGAAGAGAGAAGCTTTTGAATGATCAAGATCAACTATCCTTATATTATAAACGTATGGAAAGTCTTCTTGTAAACGAAAAGGTATTTGATTTATATGTCAAGTGTATCCTTGATGTTTGCTGAATTTGCTGTTTCTAACTTGTATTCCTAGAATTATACACTTTGTCATTTTGAATTTACTTATGATGCCAATTCTCTTCCCCTCTACTTTGTGCACATTGTGTGTATTGCTGCTATAGCCCATGAACATGTGGAATTGCACACTATTAGAAGTATTTAACCAAAATGGGGTATCCATGCAAGTTTAAGTGTTTTATTTTTTGCTTCCACTTATCTTAGATTCTTAGCTAAAATTTTGTCTGTTCTGTCTATATATTCAGATTTGACATTTGAAAACATATTTAATTTAATGTGCATTAATTTATGAAGTTACATTTACGAAACTGCAGTGGTCTCACTACTAACTAATTGTGAACATTTATATTCCCAGCTTAGAGATTCACTTCAAAGTTTGATGAGTGACCTGGAGGCAGAAGGTTTTTTCTGTGTCGATGATGATTCCATTGAATGGGTAATTGCAGCACGCATACTAATTTCTTTTGTTCTACTAGTATACTGCCCCTGCATCGCGTTCACCAATCTGTTCCACTTGTAACCTGCATCCAAAAGAACAACTCATAAGAACACTTAAAATATGAATTATGCTACATTTTTATTGATTTTTGTTTTTCCACTGCAAATATTGGCTGAGATAGTTAATAGATTTATGTTGTATCAAACAATGGAGTACATTCAAAAGGGGAGGGTAATTCCAAGTTCCTGATTTCCATAAATAGAAGAAAAAAATGTACAGGATATTATAGATAAACTGAGTGTCCAGCACCACCATTGAAATGAAACCCATTGAACACACAAGTACCTATACGTTGTTCAATCTAAGGCCCAAAAAGACTACAGAGACCATCACTCCAATAGCTTCTCTAGTAATACAGTTCAAAATCTCCGCGTGATAAAAAACTAAATATTTTAACTTAGGAAATCAATCACACCTAAACCTGTGAGGTTCCAGAAAAATTAATACTTAGTTTAGAAGGGAAACCTAATAGAGTTAATTCTCTAAAGTAAACACAATTTCTACCCTCATCCTGGTACTTCTCTAACCTATCAATGTAAACCCAATATGATTCTGAAGCCTGTTCTTATCAATTGAAAAAACTTCAGACTATCACATTTGGTTAGCTCCCATCCATCCTGTCACACATTTCTAAACACTACACGTTTATTTCCAGCTTTATACACCACAATCTTGGTCAGATAAGAATAGTTTACACAATTTTGAAACTTGCTAATCATGAGTATAGTACCAAATTAGAAGAAATAAAGTGTCATACATTCAGTTTCTATCAGTACCTTTTTTTTATGACCAAAGAAATTTATAGACAGGCATTCAGAAATTTTTGGCTCAGCCAAAAGCTTGATTAGCAAACTTGGTAAAGCATTCTAATTATATTCTTGTCGTTTCCTGCTTTCAGAATGATAACGTGCCACATGAACTTTAGGCTAGGGACAGTGATCCATCCTATAGATATTGTCTTCCACATCAAATGTATCTCAACATTCAGATTAAAGCACAAGAAGCTTTGCCATACATATGGCAAACATAAATCTGCTCGGTAAACTAAATGATGACTAAGCCTGCACCTACTTATGTGAATCAAAGAATAGGCAAGGTAAATAAAATAAAAGCTGTCAGGGATGAGCAGTAATAACTCAGAATATATGAGTAGGTAGGATTGGTCTTTTACAGAATTGTCAAGTACTTTCTGCATGTCATCAGGATAAATAGAGCCCAGCAAATAGCAGCTAACCTAGCATATAAACCTCGGCACCGACAGGCATGTAGGGCCATTACTTTGGCTGACCGATTCTGGAAGACCTCAAAGAAACACCTTGCCGGTTCCACCTAATCATATTATCTTTAGTAAGGATAGCTTTCTGTCCAACCAGGCACATTAAACTTTTATCTTCAGAGATAGATTAGATTTCTAGATATGCTTAAAAGGACCATCAAGTGTTCATGGAGACCTTACTGAGGGTTCTTGGTGTCTTGCCTCCCAGCTTCACCAACAAAGACGGTTTGGTTCTTATGGTGGCTGAAGAGAAAAAATTCATATACATATGAGCTAACAATATGAGAGAAGGTAACGAATAAATCATATTTCTTTTTTATCATACAAAACCAAGCTAACAATTGAATTCCATCAGAATTAAACAGATATATCTACATAAAAAGCATTTTTGCTACCTTTGTGCATTCAGTTTCTGTCGTATAGGGAAAGCATGACGAGCTCATACCATCCATGATCTAGAAATTCCATCTGCCAGAGACACAAAAATTAAAACCTGAAAGGATCTCAAATTACCAGGTATACCGAAGTCACAAACAAAGGTTCCATTTGGAAACGAAGTCACAAGCCATGAAATCTTTTTAACCCATATCCAGCCGCTTTCTTTGCAGCTCTGCTCTGCAGACCTGGTGCCTCAATTGAATCCATATGAAACTCAAAGCATGATGTTAAATGCATGTGAACCATTCCAAATCTCAAGGAAGAAAAAAGAATGACTATTTCCAAACATTCTGATTTCATCATAGATTAAGATATTTCATCATAGATTGTAACAGATGTACCCAGCAAAGTACAAACAGCAAACATCTAAGTAAAAATTAAAAGCTCCTGTATCACCTTTTTGGCCAGCATGATACATCACACTCACATCACCCATAACCTGGTTTTGCTCATCCCACACAGGGTAGTGCTTGCGGCCAATTAGAACTACAATTTAAGAATTGGAATGCAGGAAAAGAAATCCTACAAAACCACAACGATTATTCAGAATCTGTCCCTGTGTCATTTATTATCCTGATCTTCATGTGGCCACAAGACTTTGTGGTGCTCCTCGCCATAATCCACCCTGCCCTAGTGCCCTTTAAGTAGCAGAATAGCTTGTGTGCCTTGCAGAACCGGCCAAGAACAAAGAGTTAACTGGTGAATTCAAGGAGGAGAGGTAGTGACAGAGGAAGTGAAATTTAAGAAGGAAACATAACATGTCTTCGCACTGCTGATTTAGTATACAATTGGATTAATACATCTTTTTCTCTGCAATGAAAAATGAAGTTTCAGTTCACTTGGAGCATGCATTAATTGCATGTGTTGATCATTCAAAAGATAAATCCGAACATGAACAGCATGTGGGACTGTCTCCATCTAAATTTCCTCGGAACTGCAAAGGCCTCGATTTTTTTCTTAGATAAGCCTAATCATGCATCTACAAGATTGGAGTCACAACAACACCCAAGCAATAACTGCATAATTCACTGATTTGTAATACGGACTTGCATGATGTTCATCCCTAGAAACATAAATCAAGACATGCGGGAAATACAACTTCAGAGATTAACTCTATATCCCAAACTGGAATCAACACGGGCACAAAATGAGCCATAGCAGCAGCAGCAGTCACGCATCCTAGCCATGGTGCCGCGGCACGTCTCAGCAAAAGGAGCGTCCCTGCCGTGCTGTCGTCATCGCACGCCCCTGAACCCAGCCGCCACCTCAACCGTTGCACGCTCAGGGAGAATCGAGGCATTTGAAGGTCAATTTACGCGCAGAGTATCTGAGATGGGGGGAATCGAGGTGTTAGATAGGAAGAACGAGCGGGCGGCTTCTACACGCGTGTCCAGGTGAAGGTGGGAGATCCGGATGGTCTCAATCGTTGGATTTGATGTAGTAATCTGAGAGCAATTAGTGTATCTAGTGGTGTGCACATAGTATAGGACATGACTGTTGGGGGAAATGAGCTGGATAGACTTAGGTAAGTTTTAACCCGCTCTTTTAAGGGGTAGAGAAAATACATGCATATGTAATAAATATTGGTTCTAGTTTACATTCAAAATTAAATGTTTTATAATGTATAATGTTCTTCATACTTTCTTTCCCAGGGGAAAAAACGGTTTTCAGAACTTGTGGATAATTTTGAAGGGCTTGTTTTTTCTTCGCTTAATCTTCCAAAATACTTTGTTATTCGTGGAATTATGGTATGGTTATTTTCGTAACTCTACATTTCTTAAATATGAAGTAAATAGTGGGTGTTAGTCGAGTGTGATTCTTAATATTTAATTAACAGAATCTCAATTTGTTGAATTTCAGGATTTTTGGCAAATTGTGCAAATGAAAGATACATCTTTAGAAGATGTTTTTGGAGTGGTATGATATTAAATCTCCTTGAAATTAATCTATATTGAAATGATTGTGGACTTTTTGAAATAATAATTTTTTTTGTTGGATTGTATCAGATTGTTGGAGGACCATGTCAGAGATGGATGGCAAATCTTAGTCTGGTACTGAAATATGCATTTTTCACACTTGATTTATGAATCTGTTTAATTTATTTTGTATGTCTCTTTCAGTTTTGGATGGATACGAGACATTACAAGCATGCCTACTATGATACCATTCAAGATCCTATTAAAAAGGTTAGTATTGTAAATGTAGATGTGCATCATAATTATTTTTGTGTTCCATACTCGTCTCTGTCTTGTTGAATGAATTTAAGAAATGATATTGTTAGTCGGCCTCTGTTGAGTACACAATAGAAATGATATTTTTTTAAAAAATATTTCCAAGTCATCGTGATAAAAATGTATATGAAGGAGGGTTGCGCAGCTGGCAGTAGGCCTTACATCTTTTTCCGAGGACAAGAGAGGCTTGCCTGATTACAATATATTGAGTAAATTTCACAAACCCACAAAAACTTTGGCTTTATAGTCACAAACCCACGGAGTATAATGCATGCTTCACAAACCCACTAATAATTTGGGTTGTTTCAAAAATCCGAGGCTGTACAACTTTTGTGGATGAGCATGCAAGTGACATGTGGGATTAGAGTATGGGATACGGTATGCGTTCAAAATGTGGTGGTTTCTTGAAACAATTGGTTAATTTGTGAAACATGCACTATACTTTGGGTTTACGAAATTTATTCCAATATATTAACAACAATAATTCCATGGACAACCAAGAAAAGCTGAAATAAAATAAAAACATAGAGGAAAATGGAACCTAGCCATTGTATGCCAAATTGGTATGGTCTGCCAATATTTTGAAATAGAGAAAGCCAACACGGGATCATGACTCTTTAACGTTGTATGAACTATCTTGGTAGTAATTTTGTTGGATAATGTGATCTTATTTTCTCAAGTATTGCTGTTCTAGTGGAAAGTGGACTGCGTATTCACAGTACTCACGACTCTTCAGACCAGGACCAAAGTTTAATGTAATTATGTAGATTTAGAATAGACATTTGTGAAATTTTTCATGTTGCATAATTGCTTTGGATGGTCATCAACAGTGAAATTGTGTCAATATTGCCTGCTAAGTCATTTCAGAGAACAAGGTAATATTGCCTGCAAGAGGACAAAGATTCATGTAATTTGGTTTCATAAATTTTAAAATTACATGATCCTTTGAAATTGATTGGTCTTCGTGGTATCAAAATCTCATACTTGAATCAGATTTCATTTTTAGAATTGCTAACTCTTATTAAATTATGTTCATCTTTGTTTTCAAATCTATGTGCCAGTGATTACCAGCCCTTATTTAACTTGAGTGTGTATGCATTCTGACCTTGTTTATTTTTTTTAATTAGGTATGGAAGAAAGCATAGTGCTAAAATGAGGTTATGTATGCCACTTCTGAGAGGCTGGTGTATTGAAGGCAAGTAACATCTGGGCTCTGACCCGTATTTCACTGAACCGAGGATCCAAACTCTGAGCCATATAGCTGATAATACTACAGGAGCAGATGCAATATTACTCAATGTAACATAATGCATTATGCAAAGGAATCTTTTGTTAAGTTCTTAAGTGCAGAAGGCACCAGACTGTAAAGAAACACGCTTGCAATTTTCATCATCACACAAAGTGACTACTGTATATTGGGTGTATTTGCACTGCTGTCTGCATGCCACTCAGCCCGCGGCGTGCGTTAGGCGTGGCCTCTGCCGTCTGAATCGGATGCCTGCATCAGGCAGATTCGGCAGGGGTGGAAAC
>LAPY01003945.1:0-12417 GCA_000970635.1 Eragrostis tef
TCTGGTATTGATCCTTCGAAATGATTATTGGACAGATTCAAGTAGATCATCATGATAAGTTCATCAAAGGAAATTGGGATGTCACCTGTATTAGAGATATAACTGATGTAATACTCGTAGTTGTTCAGGTTGAAGAATAGCCGAGAGACTCCATAGTTCGTTGTAGATATTGTTGTATACAGATAGGAAACTTGTTGTTAACGCTACGCATGTACTTCCTGGGCAAGTTTGGCGCTCTATATTAACACGCACCGCGGCCCCTAATGGGGTGAGACGCTTCTGCCTTCTGATTTCTTTCATGGTAATCAGAGCAACCTCTTCCACATAGATCGCATCTCCAATGGCGTTGAGCTCCAGCACCGGTTCCTCTCCTCTGTTTGGAACGCAGGTTTCTGAGAAGCTAGCCAAGAGCAATCATGCGCTATGGCGAGCGCATGTCCTCACAGCCGTCAGAGGCGCACGCCTCGAAGGCTTCATCACCGGCAAGACCGGCCCTCCCGCTACCGAGATCGACGAGAAACAAGCTGACGGCAAGACCGCCAAGGTCGTCAATCCGTCGTACGAGGAGTGGTACGCCCGGGACCAGCAGGTCCTAGGGTTCATCTTCGGCTCCGTGACCAAGGAAGTCATGGTCCAGATCTCAACCTCGACGACAGCTACGCAAGCGTGGGAAGCGATAGAAGGCATGTTTGCCTCTCAAACTTGCGCACGCTCTGTCAATGTGCGCCTTGCCCTTACAACAACACAAAAGGGAGAGGCGTCCATGCAGGAGTACTTCGGCAAGATGCGCGCCCTCGGCGACGAGATGGCGGCAGCAGGCAAACCACTTGATGATGAAGAACTGGTGGCCTAAATCCTGAACGGGCTTGATCCTGACTACAATCCAATCGTCTCTGCCATAGCCACAAAAGGGGGAGGCGTCCATGCAGGAGTACTTTGGCAAGATGCGCGCCCTCGGTGACGAGATGGCGGCAGCAGGCAAACCACTTGTTGATGAAGAACTGGTGGCCTACATCCTGAACGGGCTTGATGCTGACTACAATCCAATCGTCTCTGCCATCCTTGCGAGGGTGGAGCCGATCAGCTTGGCTGAGCTGTACTCCCAACTTCTGAGTTTTGAAACTCGGGTCGACCTCCAGAACAGTGGAGGCAGCGTAGGATCCTCCGCCAACCTTGCTAACCGAGGTTGTGGCGGCGGCAACACTCGTGGTTGCGGTGGCAACCGCGGCCAAGGAGGGCGCGGTCGTGGAGACCGCACTGATGGACAGCAGCAGCAACAGCAGCGCCCTCGTTCCAACAACAACAACTCGTCCACTGATACTCGCCCAAAGTGTCAAGTGTGCGGCAGGAAAGGCCATATCGCACTTGATTGCTGGTACAGGTATGATGAGTCTTACAGTTCTAGTGATAAAAGTGCTAATGGTGCGTATGGCGTAGACCCATATTGGTATGTAGATAGTGGAGCCACTGATCGTATCACGGGTGAGCTGGATAAGCTCACTACACGTGACAAGTATGGTGGCAAGGAACAAGTTCGTACAGCAAGTGGTTCAGGTATGGAAATCAGCCATGTTGGTCACTCTACTGTTCATACCCCTGTTCGCAATTTACATCTTAAGAATATTCTTTATGTTCCCAAAGCAGAAAAAAGTCTTGCATCTGTTCATCGCCTTGCTACCGATAATTCTGCTTTCCTTGAATTTCACCCTAAATTCATTTTGATCAAGGATCAGGCAACGAAAACCACGCTGCTTAGAGGACCATGTCACAAGGGGTTGTATCCGCTACCTAGGAGTCTTCCGCTGAAGTCAATAAAGCAAGCTTTTGGTGTCTTCAAACCATCTTTCGAAAGGTGGCATAGTCGTTTGGGTCATCCTTCATCTAACATTGTGTCTAAATTTATTAGCAAATATAGCTTGCCATGTTTAGCTGAGTCAGTCCAAGAGTCAGTTTGTGATGCTTGTCGATAAGGGAAAAGTCATCAATTACCCTATCCCCGTTCTTCTAGTGAGTCCAAATATCCATTGGAACTTGTGTTTTCAGATGTATGGGGTGATGCACCTATTTCTTTTGACGGATATAAATACTATGTTAGTTTTATTGATGACTTCAGCAAGTTTACTTGGATATATCCCCTCAAACATAAATCTGAAGTTTTCCAATAATTTCATGAATTTCAAAGCCTTGTTGAAAGACTCGTATAACTTCGTATAATGTAGATGGCGGCAGCAGGCAAACCACTTGATGATGAAGAACTGGTGGCCTAAATCCTGAACGGGCTTGATCCTGACTACAATCCAATCGTCTCTGCCATCCTTGCGAGGATGGAGCCGATCAGCTTGGCTGAGCTGTACTCCCAACTTCTGAGTTTTGAAACTCGGGTCGACCTCCAGAACAGTGGAGGCAGCGTAGGATCCTCCGCCAACCTTGCTAACCGAGGTTGTGGCGGCGGCAACACTCGTGGTTGCGGTGGCAACCGCGGCCGAGGAGGGCGCGGTCGTGGAGACCGCACTGATGGACAGCAGCAGCAACAGCAGCGCCCTCGTTCCAACAACAACAACTCGTCCACTGATACTCGCCCAAAGTGTCAAGTGTGCGGCAGGAAAGGCCATATCGCACTTGATTGCTGGTACAGGTATGATGAGTCTTACAGTTCTAGTGATAAAAGTGCTAATGGTGCATATGGCGTAGACCCATATTGGTATGCAGATAGTGGAGCCACTGATCATATCACGGGTGAGCTGGATAAGCTCACTACACGTGACAAGTATGGTGGCAAGGAACAAGTTCGTACAGCAAGTGGTTCAGGTATGGAAATCAGCCATGTTGGTCACTCTACTGTTCATACCCCTGTTCGCAATTTACATCTTAAGAATATTCTTTATGTTCCCAAAGCAGAAAAAAGTCTTGCATCTGTTCATCGCCTTGCTACCGATAATTCTGCTTTCCTTGAATTTCACCCTAAATTCATTTTGATCAAGGATCAGGCAACGAAAACCACGCTGCTTAGAGGACCATGTCACAAGGGGTTGTATCCGCTACCTAGGAGTCTTCCGCTAAAGTCAATAAAGCAAGCTTTTGGTGTCTTCAAACCATCTTTCGAAAGGTGGCATAGTCGTTTGGGTCATCCTTCATCTAACATTGTGTCTAAATTTATTAGCAAATATAGCTTGCCATGTTTAGCTGAGTCAGTCCAAGAGTCAGTTTGTGATGCTTGTCGATAAGGGAAAAGTCATCAATTACCCTATCCCCGTTCTTCTAGTGAGTCCAAATATCCATTGGAACTTGTGTTTTCAGATGTATGGGGTGATGCACCTATTTCTTTTGACGGATATAAATACTATGTTAGTTTTATTGATGACTTCAGCAAGTTTACTTGGATATATCCCCTCAAACATAAATCTGAAGTTTTCCAATAATTTCATGAATTTCAAAGCCTTGTTGAAAGACTCTTTGATAGAAAAATCATTGCTATGCAAACTGACTTGGGTGGAGAATATCAAAAACTTCACTCTTTCTTTGTTAAGTGTGGAATTTCACATCATGTTTCATGTCCCTATGCACATCAACAAAATGGCTCAGCTGAACGCAAACATAGACATATCGTTGAAGTTGGTTTATCTCTTCTTGCTCATGCATCTATGCCTCTTAAATTTTGGGATCAAGCTTTTATGGCTGCCACTTATCTCATTAATCGTACACCAAGTAAAGCCATTCACTTTTCTACTCCTTTAGAGCGCCTGTTTGACACTAAACCAGATTTTACCTCTATGCGAGTGTTTGGTTGTGCTTGTTGGCTGAATCTTAGACCATAAAACAAGCACAAACTTCAATTTCGATCCAAAGAATGTGCATTCCTTGGCTTTAGTAATATGCACAAAGGTTTTAAGTGTCTAGATATCTCTACAGGCCGTATCTATATTTCTCGAGATGTCCCGTTTGATGAGAACGTGTTTCCTCTTTCTAAGCTTCATGATAATGCTGGCGCAAGACTCAGAGCTGAAATTTCCTTGTTACCGTCCACTCTTTACATTCCTCACACCCATGATCATAGGGGTGAACAGTTAGATAATCACTTGTGTGATTCTCCTAATAATACTGATCATGTTGGTGAAGACAGTGCAGAAAATTGTATAGGAAATGCTGCAGGACAGCTCTCTGGTGGCGGAAACATGACTGGTGTTATTCCTGACGCATCTGAGGCAGTTGCTGATCCTGAAGACCTGACCGCGACAGGGACTGCACCAACTCCTAGTGCCCCAGCGCCCATGGACGAGGTGCGCGACTTCGGGAATGCCATGCGCAGTCCTAAGGCGCGCGCGCGTGCCTCCGATGGTGCCCGCGAATCAGCGCGCGACACGCAGGCGATCAGAACTGCAGGAGGCGATGCTAATCCTGGTGAGCAGACTGGCGCAGGATCCTCTGCGGTTACAACCGCTGCAGCACAAGATCAGGTGATCAGATCCCAAACTCGTTTACAAAGTGGCATTCGAAAAGAAAAAGTTTATCATGATGGCACTATTAAATATTCTGGTAAACGTGGATTTCTTACTGTTACTGGTGAACCTCAACACTTAGATGAGACACTTGATGACAAGAATTGGAAAGAAGCTATGGATGCAGCGTATATGGCCTTGATGAAGAACAAGACATGGCATTTAGTTCCTTCACAGAAAGGAACAAATGTTATAGATTGTAAATAGGTCTACAAGATCAAAAGAAAATCTGATGGAAGTCTAGACAGATATAAAGCGAGACTGGTTGCAAAAGGGTTCAAGCAAAGGTATGGCATAGATTATGAAGATACTTTCAGTCCTGTAGTTAAATCTGCTACTATTAGGACTGTTCTGTCTATTGCTGTGTCTAGAGGATGGAGCCTTCGTCAGTTAGATGTGCAGAACGCGTTTTTACATGGTGTTCTAGAAGAGGAGGTTTATATGAAACAACCACCTAGGTATGAGGATAAAGCTTTGCCTAGTTATGTTTGCAAGCTAGATAAAGCTCTATATGGTTTAAAGCAAGCCCCGAGAGCATGGTACTCCAGTCTTAGTACAAAGTTGCATCAGTTGGGTTTTAAAGCTTCGAAGGCAGATACTTCCTTGTTTTTCTATAATAAAGGGGGAGTTATCAATTTCATGCTTATATATGTTGATGACATAATTGTAGCTAGTTCTACACAAAGTGCTACAATGGCGTTGCTACAAGATTTGAGAAGTGACTTCGCCTTGAAGGATCTTGGGGATTTGCATTACTTCCTTGGTATAGAGGTAAACAAGGTAAAGGATGGAATTATTTTAACTCAAGCTTCAGATATTCTCAAGAGACTTGGTATGTCTAGCTGCAAGCCAATCAACACGCCATTATCTACAAGTGAAAAACTGTCCTTGCATGAAGGTGATTTATTGGGACCGGAAGATGCAACACAATATAGAAGTGTTGTTGGTGCATTACAATATCTCACTTTAACAAGACCAGATATCTCTTTTGCAGTCAATAAAGTTTGTCAATTCTTACATGCACCTACAACAGTTCATTGGGCAGCTGTGAAGAGAATATTGCGGTATCTGAAGCAATCAGTTAAAACAGGGTTAAAGATTTGTAAATCTTCTTCCTTGTTAGTAAGTGCTTTCTCCGATGCAGACTGGGCAGGGAGTTTGGATGATCGCCGGTCAACAGGAGGCTTTGCAGTTTTTATTGGTGCCAACTTGGTGTCTTGGAGTGCTAGAAAACAAGCAACGGTGTCGAGATCAAGCACGGAAGCTGAGTATAAAGCTATTGCTAATGCTACGGCAGAGATAATGTGGCTTCAGACTTTGTTACAATAACTTGGAGTTCAATGTCTATGTGCAGCCAAGATATGGTGTGATAATTTAGGTGCAAAGTATCTTTCGGCCAATCCAGTCTTCCATGCTAGGATGAAGCATATTGAAGTGGATTATCACTTTGTAAGAGAAAGGGTCTCAAGGAAGTTACTGGAAATTGAATTTGTTTCTTCCAAAGACTAGGTTGCAGACGGGTTTACAAAAACCTTGGCGGTGCGGCAATTACAGATGTTCAAGAACAATCTAAATCTCGCCAGCTTAGATTGAGGGGGAGTATTAGAGATATAACTGATGTAATACTCATAGTTGTTCAGGTTGAAGAATAGCCGGGAGACTCCATAGTTCGTTGTAGATATTGTTGTATACAGATAGGAAACTTGTTGTACAATACACGGAGATCTCCTGGCTATCTTTATCTGTAACGCTATGCATGTACTTCCTGCGTAAGTTTGGCGCTCTATATTAACACGCACCGTGGCCCCTAACGGGGTGAGACGCTTCTGCCTTCTGATTTCTTTCAACCTGATAGCTGGTTTCCTGATAAATCCATCTTGGCAATTGCTGTCAGCTTTCCAACATCAGTGGGTATGGAACCACTCAAAGAGTTCTGCGACAGATCAAGCTCAAGAAGTTTCTGAAGAAGCCACAAAGTTTCTGGTATTGTTGAAGACAGGGAGTTTTTGGACAGAGTCATATATTCTAGCTGGCTTAGGCTACCAATGCTGTTTGGAATGGAACCTATTAGTTTATTTCTGTCAATGTGCAACTCAACTAGGCTTTTTAATTTACCGATTTCTGCTGGGATGGTGCCAGACAAGCTGTTTCTGACGAGGTACAGTTCGTGAAGGTTGTACATAGTAGTGATCTGTGTGGGGGATCTCCCCGTTAATGTTGTTTCCACTGAGAGATGGGCCTGTTCGTTTTTTTAGCCAGATTTTAGTCAAGAGGAATATTGCTATTTAGAGGTACTAAATAAAGTCTAATTACAAAACTAATTGCAGAACCCTGTGCTAATTTGCGAGACGAATCTAATAAGGGTAATTATGCCGTAATTAAGCCATAATTAGAAGATGGTCACTGTAGCGAAACATAGCTTAATTAGACTCGTTAAATTCGTCTCAAAAATTAGCCCCTATTTGTAAAAAGGTTTTGTAATTAGACTTTATTTAATACATCTAAATAATAAAATTCTCCTCTGGCTAAAATTTTAGCCATTTTAGCCTGAGAAAACGAACAGGCCCTATAGTACCAAGAGGTTGCTGAAGTTAGCTAATGTACTTGGGATGCTACCAGTGATTCTATTATTATCTGCTACAAAATATTGAAGCGCTGTGCTGAGATTTCCTGTGAAACTTGGTAGCCTCCCTGTGAATGTATTGTTTGCTATGTTAATGGGATTCAGGTTCCTGCATTTGGAAAATTCAGCCAGGAAATCAAGGTTCCCGTATAGCTGGTTCATATTGAGATATATGTCATTGAGATTTAGTAAGTTGCTAAATGATACTGGTACTGTTCCAGTCAACCCATTCCCAAATAAGTCTATTGTCATAAGACTGACTCCAACAAGGTGATGCAAACTCATTTTTGCATCCCAATTGACACCGTGCATCATCAAACAAGCCTCCAACAGATGATGCAAATGAATAACCATTTTGCGTTTTGAGGAGAGAGGTGATGTAAAAATGAATTCCCTCTCTCCTCCGATGCATTTGTGCGGGGGCGACCGACGACCATCGGAGGCGCGGGCATCTCTACAGACGACGCCATTCCTCCTCCTCGCGTCCTGCTCATCGTCTCGTCTCCTTCCGTGACGCGCGCCACGGCAATCACGCAGCGCCTGGCTTGCCGCTGCCGTCGCGCATCGTCCTGCCTCCGCAGCTCCGCGCGCCCCGGTTCGCCGTCCCCGCGGCGCCGCTCGCCTCCCCGTGCGCCCGGCTCTCCGCCTGCCACAGCGCCGCACCCCGCCGGCCACTCTCGCCAACCTGCGTTGAGGGATCGAGAAGGGAATTCAGCGCCGCCATGGTCTTCAGCAACCAGATTAGAGCACCATTTCTCGTGGTGAAATTAATTCCCCAATCGGGAACATGAGGTTTGTGAAGCAAAATTGAAATCGAATTAGAAAACTCCATCGATCTCGAAGGAAAACTGACCTTGCGCTCGATCATCTCGAAGGAAATCTGACCTTGCGCTCAATCCATCTCGAAGGAAATCCCAGCTGCTCGTCCAAGTAGCAGTAGCACACGGTGAGCTCTGTTTTCCTCCAAAAATCGCTGCTCTGATCCATTTAAAATTCAATATCGTTGATTAGCCGCTGTAGAAATCGATCACACCAAGTTGTTCCACGCATCACCACAACCCTGTAAGTATCTCTGCTTGCTGGTTCATCACTTCAATCCATAGGAATCACAGCCGCGCTGCTGCCTCTTTTCTTTGGGCGAGATAGTCGCAGCTCGCCGCTTCACTTGCCGCGCTGTACGCCTTCGACACTCCGTCCAGCCACGGCACGAACGCCCGTGCGTCGCTCTGCAGCACGGCCCGGCCAGCGGGTGGAAGGCCATGGCTATGGGTGGCGAATCGGCTTTGAGCAGGTGAGGGAGGCGGCGGTGCGCGAAGGCGCGTAATAACTTCGTATAGCCGCGCGCACGCCTCCTGCTCGCTCGCGCACCGCGTTGGCCATGGCGAGGGCTGGGTAGGAGTGGGCGCGGGCGGCGTGAGGCGACGAGGCGAGGGGAGGAAGAAGGATACAAGGCGTGGCTGTTCCGGTGGCGTCGACGTCGCCGGCGGCTATGGCGAGAAGGCGGAGGCGCGTTCGTTGTGGGCGACGAGATAAGAAAAATGCAATTGTTTGTTGGAGACACTGCTATTGGAACCAAATGCAAACGACTGTACATGCGATGCAAAGGTCCATTTGCATCTGAAAGATGGCAATCCTTGTTGGAAATTGCCTATGGATTCGGGAATGACACCGGTTATTTGGTTGTTTGCAAAGCTTAGAAACTCAAGGTTCCTCAACTGTCCGAATTCTGTTGGAATCACCCCTTCTAGCCTGTTCTCACTAAGGTCCAACCCGAGAAGCCCAGTATGGTTGCTCAGTTCAATTGGTAACTTTCCAGTTAGATCATTCGTTGACAAGTACTCCTTCCGTTTCAGTTTACTTGGCATTTTAAGAGTGTTTTCTGATGTCTAGATTTATAAAATGTTCGATGAATCTGGACAGACACGTTATCCAGGTTCAGAAAATGTTCAATGAATCTGGTTCAGAGCGAAAATACTAAATATTCTGAGACAGAGGGAGTATATTTTGGTGAGATTTGACAGTGTTGCCAACCATGATGGCACAGTACCAGTGAAATTATTCACTGCAAGGTTGATCACTTCAAGGTTCTGACAGGCAGATAGTCCCAAAGAGATGGGATTTCCGCCAAGAGAGATCAGCTGCAACATAGGGAGGTGAAAACTCTCATTTCCAGGAATGGAACCTGAGAGATTGTTCCGTGCGACACCTAATGCTTGTAGCTGGGACATATTGAAGATAGCAGGTGGGATGGGTCCGGAGAGAAGATTTTTCTGTAACACAAGCATCTCCAGATTTGACAGTGAGGCGATGCTATCAGGAATTTCTCCAGTTAAACTATTTGATCCATGGTGTATTAGGCGCAAATTTGGTGTGTTGTTGAACAAGCCTCGTGTTATTGCTCCACTCAATGCATTGACAGCTAATCGTAATGTCTGTAGGCTGTGCAAATTTTGCAGCTCATGCGGAATCCCCCCAAAGAAGTTGTTGGTATCAATATTAAGCAACTCGAGCATTGTGAGGTTGCCAAGGGTGCTGGGGATGGTACCTGACAAGCTGTTGTTTGCAAGAACAAGTGTCCGGAGCTGGCGCAGACTGCCAAGCTCGTTTGGCATGGGACCCGCGAGGCTGGTGTTGCTGAGGACCAGGCTGGAGAGCTACTTGTAGCTCAGTGGGTGCAGCCGCACCCACTCCTCAAGAGAATTTCAGTGTTATCACTCATGTATATATCCGCACCCTCTCAGCTCGTTAATATACACCTATAGGCTAAGAAATCAAAGAACAAACAGCCTAAATTAACAGCGCCGCAACTCCCTTTGTCAAGCTCTACCTCCGCCATTGCCGGAGAGGAAGGAGAGATTGCCAATCTGCGGGGCGATACTGCCCTGGAGTGGCACGTCGTTGAATTCAAGACTGGTGACTCGCTGCCCGCGGCGGTCGCACGAGATCCCAACCCACGAGCAGAATGATTCAGTGGCAGTCCAGTTGCCGGCAAGAACTCCATGGAGGTCCTTGAGCTGTGCTTTGAAGGCCAGAAGGGCATCAAGGTCTGTGGTGTTGGATGGTGGGGTGAGCGCTTTGGCATATGTCGTCAGTGAGACGACTAGGAGCATCATATGGATGCACAAGAACGCCATGGTGATGCCAGCGCGCGCTCGCCCGAATGGCCAGAGCCTCCAGGCTCCAGAGCGTTGCTCGGTCGGCTCGGGTTCGAGCGCTGCGCGGCACCGCGGCACTGTAGTGAACAGTGCCTGAAATATGGTACTGTTCACAACGGCCAGCTGAGTCTCTGTGTAGGATCAGGGAAGAGGTTCGGAGGTTTTCTCGGCCTGTGTAAAAAGGTCATTTTAATGAGCCTAATTATTCTATGTTTTGCTATAGTGATGCTACAGTAATGTTACAGTAACTATTGTCTAATCACGCCTTAACTACCTTCATTAAATTCGTCTCGCGATTTAGACCGGGGGTTCTACAGTTTGTTTTGTAATTAAACTTTATTTAATACAAAATTCTTTTTGTTTAGACCCCTTTAAATTTAAGCGCCGAACGCGACCGAAGAATGCACCCCGAGACTGGCTGGGGGAAATGTACACGAATGTTACAGTAACTATTGTCTAATCACGCCTTAACTACCTTCATTAAATTCGTCTCGCGATTTAGACCGGGGGTTCTACAGTTTGTTTTGTAATTAAACTTTATTTAATACAAAATTCTTTTTGTTTAGACCGTTCTAAATTTAAGCGCTAAAGCGCTGAACGCGCCCCTAGTGAAGAATTGGGGGTCTATGTATATGGAGAAAAACATGGAGTGTGCTTCTCTGCTGGCTTTATCAGAGCTTTGGACGTGCACAATGGACCAAGTCGCTAGGACTGAAAAAGCAGTTGAAGCCTGCTAAAGATTCATTGATGGAGACAACGTATGGGTGAGCTGCTGCCCCTTGACAAGCAGCGACATGAGCATCACTGAATATGGTCAACAGGTTAGTATACCTTTTTTGCTTACACGTGTTAGATAGGTAGCCGTTTTTTAGCTTGTTTGTGAAACCTAGATGTGAACGGTCACACGGTGGTTCTTCTTGGAAGCAAAAACTTCCTTCCATAAAACAGCTTTCAGAAAAGCAACATATCACTGGATTACGCCTTTTTATTTTCCACATGTTAGATATGTTTGATGCACAAAAGAATCTGGAGATATGCTGGTTATTCGTTTCACATTCTGGAACTATCTTAACTACTATTAAGACTGTTGAACAGTTGTCGGCAGCAAATTCCCATGCTGAAGTTCTGTGCAAGCGGGTCATCACGCGCTCGGCCATCAGTGCCTGTGATGCTCGACATGTACTCACAGGAACAAGAAGGTTTCGGCTTCTAGGCGATGCTGCAAGGTCCTGCAGGCATATCTAGTGCGATGCAAGTTGGTGACAGGTACTTTTCTGCATTTCTGTTTGTTTTGATTTGGAGAATCAAGGCCACACGACGTGTTGATGCATCTGTTTGCCACCACAAGCAGATGAGATAAAGCATGGTCAAGCAAGGCTGCGGGTTGGTAACCATCGGATCAGCCGCGAACGCGGAGGCGGCTCGGTCATGTGCTAGCAATGGCGCCGCACTGGTAGCAGTGAGCCATTAGCGAGCCGATTGAGGTGACGGAGCAGATGGAGGCCGTGATAGTTGGAGTCTTCTGCTGGTGTTGGCATGCTGCATGCTGCGGTTGAGCTTGTAATTTCGTTGGGAAAAATACTCGTAGGCGACGAGTCACAGAATTCGGCATCAACGCATGAGATTCTTGCACGGCTTTAGGTTTAGGCGGCCACGTACAATGGCTGAGACGACTGGAAACCCTCTTGTATTGTTGGATGTACCAGTTAGGTTGGTAATAGAGCACTAGGATTTGATCTTGTACCAAAGAACGTCAATGGGAAGAGGACACGAGTTTCTTGGAACACATGACTGAGACTACACGGAACCACGAACTGTGTGAGCTTACATGACGCATGCTATTTTATATGGAAGGAAAAACGGGACAGAGGCGTGCCGAGTGCTGCGGAGACCCGGGAAGTCCATGACGACGACTAGTCCTGGGACTTGGGCCGGGCCAAATCCGGGTGGGCCGCGGCCCGAGTGTTTGGCACGGCACGTGGCACGACCCGGCCCGAAGGAGTTTCGTGCCGTGCCGGCCCGGCCCGAACTACCGGGCCGTGCCGGGCCGGGATTTCGGGCCCGACGGGCGGCACGGCACGGCACGGTCACACGGGCCGTGCTCGGGCCGGCACGGCACGGAAACGGCCCGATGGCACGAAAA
>LAPY01003946.1:0-13293 GCA_000970635.1 Eragrostis tef
CAAATTTACTTGTCGGCCGGTTTCACAACACCGACACCACCTTTGGGCATGCTCTAAGCCTTCAGATAGTTCTACTGGACAAGAAGCTGTAATGATAAGAAAATAGCAAACTCTCACATCTCTACTTGTCATAATGCCGGTTAACCTGCAAGTCCCTTTATGAAGGCCTCAAGCTTGGTCTGGAAACACTGTAACCCCCGGTGGTCAACAAATAATCTGCAGCTTTCTCTTTTTTGTCTAAGAAAGTTCAGTGTTATTTCTTCCTTTTGAAGATGAGTAATCTTTCAGACTTTCAGTGTTGGCAATTTTGAGATTTTTGAAGATGAGTAATCTTTCATTCTTCAGTTTCTGGGTTCAGTTCGGTCAGAAGCAGGCTCTCGAACCGTTCTGCCCCATCGGACGGCCACGGTGTATCTAAGGAGCGGAGCGCCCCCCCGATCGGACGGCCAGGAAGGAAACCCTACCTCCCGCTGCCGCGCATATAAAACGCGCTGCGCTGAGAGCCAGCAAACCCTTCTACCCTTGCCTCTCCTCTGCCGCGCCGCCGCCGCCGCTTACTCGCCGCCGTCGCGCAGTCGTTCGAGGTTAGTCTCTAGATCGCTCTCCCTCCCTCTTTGTAGTTGGATTGCTCGTGGCGACATCAGCGCGTAGTTACGTTTTTCCCCAGATTCTATATCAGCATGCGAGTAGAGTCGATTCGTGTGCCGTTTTCTTGATTATCTTTAGTCCTTATTGACATGGTGGCTGGTTTTACCCCGGACCTTGTACGCCGATCAATTCCTCGTGACACCCTTATCTTGGTTGGAGTGATGCTGCGTAGTAGAACTAATTGCTTTCGATGCGGCTTCTGTTGCTTTTCTGATGGACCCTGTTGATTTCAGATGTTCTTGTGCGTTAGTACATTTAAGCTATGGACTTAACTGGGCGTAGGTCATGGTTCGTGGAGCCTGTGATGTGACTATAATATACTGATATGCTGGGATTTTGTTGGTCCTTGTCCAAAAGGCTGCTTTATTTGGTGTGTCCACTGCATGTACAAATTGATTCCTGTTGATAAATGCATTGGGCAATCAGGTCACATGCCTGTTGAAGCTTGAATATCTTGATATCTTGAGCACACATAATGTATAGGGAATTTTGTTGAAGGGTGAGTAGTTTGATGGTGTATTGGGGTGGCATTTTATTTTCCTTTTAACTGAGGGTCGGCAGAGGTGGGGCTGTAATCTGCAAGTATGTATGTGTGTTTGAGTTCTTTGTTTTGTGAACTTTAAATTTTGCCTGTGCTGTTGGGTTGATAAAATCAAATAGATATTGTCTTGCTAGCGTTTGGCCATTATTTTTTTATATTTCTTATAGCAAGTTACATTTTAATAACCATGATTAACCTGTTTTTAATACCTCAAAATGTAGAAAGACGGAAATGTGTTATTTCCTGTCACAGCATCATCACTCCACATGTATACTGAATCTGTGATTGATGTACTAGTTTTGTTCCGGTTCTCATGTTTCAATACCTAGTTATATGTTTAGTAGGCCTACTATTGCGCTTGTGAATGCCACTCATAGCGGATATCTGACTATCTCATCTCTATACATCAATTGAATCCTTTTGTGGATGTGTTTTTTTATCTTACATTACAAATATTGGATTTTGCATGTTCTTATGATAGCATTCTATGTTGATTTACATAAGCATGACAACCTGGGTTCTTTTTCTTCAGTGTTTGTATAATAATGTTTGAAAAGTGTTTGTATAATAACATTTTTGCTACGTGGAGCTTTTTATGACATTAGTTGTTCTTTTGCAGGTAAGGTCAGCATGGTGAGGGTCAGTGTGCTCAACGATGCACTGAAGTCCATGTACAATGCTGAAAAGAGGGGAAAGAGGCAAGTGATGATCCGGCCTTCTTCCAAGGTTATCATCAAGTTTTTGATTGTCATGCAACGCCATGGTAGGTTCTCAGTTACACATTCTGTTCCCTTTTTTGGAGGATATGTTCCTGAATGGTTTTCCATCATGTAGGGTACATTGGAGAGTTTGAGTACGTTGATGATCACCGTGCTGGAAAAATTGTGGTTGAGTTGAATGGAAGGCTGAACAAGTGTGGGGTCATTAGCCCTCGCTTTGATGTGGGTGTTAAAGAGATCGAGGGATGGACTGCCAGGCTGCTGCCATCTCGTCAGGTGACTCCATTAGCCATTGATCTTGCTTCTTTCTTTATCAACTGTTGGATTATGTTTGCTTTCAAGGTTAAGTGCTAACTTGGACTTCTCTTTCCTGATAAAGTTCGGCTACATTGTGCTGACAACTTCTGCTGGCATTATGGACCATGAGGAGGCCCGGCGGAAGAATGTTGGTGGCAAGGTCCTTGGTTTCTTCTACTGATGGGTGGTACTTTGGCATGTGTGGTAGTAGGTTATTATCAATGAACCGTATGTTTACTTGTCTGGGCAAACCTGATCTGGCTGTGTATTAGGGTTCTGAAATCCATAGTGCCTGATGGCTACATGCAAATCTTGTTATTTTTGCTTCAATCCCGCTTGGATTTTTGTAATGATGAAGATTTTTGGGGCTCCAGACAAGTTGCTGTTATTGTTTCTGATCTTACAGAGTTGAATCAAATGAAAAGATGGTTCTTCATTCCCTAGCACCTGTTTATTGTCATATCATCCGGTTGTTTGTTTTTTCTTCGCTTTCAAGTTATATGGGTGCGGATTGTTATGTTCTGATGAATTTACTTGCTACCAGATGGCACATTCTGACAAGGTTGTGTAACTAGTGTGTAATTTGACGTACTACATACTTGTATCTCTTCCGTGTTACGCGATCTGGGATCTGAGAATGTCATAGCCAAGTAGTAACTAAACAATGTAGTAATTCCCAAATTCAAGTTTAAGCCAAGGTTAAAATGCAAAAGCAAAACTTGTTACGCGATCCAGCATCCAGGCGTTGTCAAGTAATGGAAACGTCAGGAAAGCTAAATGTAATGGTATTGCATCACATTCTCATAACGTATTACACAGCCCAGCGTACTGGGAAGATCCGGATATTTACATCTGAGTGATTATACCAGGATTTCACCTCTTCGCCTTACGGCCATGTAGCTGACAACAACTTGCCCACGCCTTCTGTTTTTAACTGTACGCTCTACAGAAACAAATAACAAAACAACACTAAGCGCTACATCTCTTTCGAGTTATATCCACGTCCGTCCTCATGTATGCACAAAACAAGTCCGTCACAAGTTGCCCCTCAGCCTCTCCAGTCTCTCGAGATGAGACCTGAGCCAGGCAAACTCGTGTCTCATCCTCTCCATGTGTGCCTCCGCTAGCTGCATCTCCTCGCCTAGTAAGCTTATTCTTTTCTGAACCCACTCTATGCTTTCCGCGCTGCTGAAGCTGCATGTTCTTATGATAGCATTCTATGTTGATTTACATAAGCATGACAACCTGGGTTCTTTTTCTTCAGTGTTTGTATAATAATGTTTGAAAAGTGTTTGTATAATAACATTTTTGCTACGTGGAGCTTTTTATGACATTAGTTGTTCTTTTGCAGGTAAGGTCAGCATGGTGAGGGTCAGTGTGCTCAACGATGCACTGAAGTCCATGTACAATGCTGAAAAGAGGGGAAAGAGGCAAGTGATGATCCGGCCTTCTTCCAAGGTTATCATCAAGTTTTTGATTGTCATGCAACGCCATGGTAGGTTCTCAGTTACACATTCTGTTCCCTTTTTTGGAGGATATGTTCCTGAATGGTTTTCCATCATGTAGGGTACATTGGAGAGTTTGAGTACGTTGATGATCACCGTGCTGGAAAAATTGTGGTTGAGTTGAATGGAAGGCTGAACAAGTGTGGGGTCATTAGCCCTCGCTTTGATGTCGGTGTTAAAGAGATCGAGGGATGGACTGCCAGGCTGCTGCCATCTCGTCAGGTGACTCCATTAGCCATTGATCTTGCTTCTTTCTTTATCAACTGTTGGATTATGTTTGCTTTCAAGGTTAAGTGCTAACTTGGACTTCTCTTTCCTGATAAAGTTCGGCTACATTGTGCTGACAACTTCTGCTGGCATTATGGACCATGAGGAGGCCCGGCGGAAGAATGTTGGTGGCAAGGTCCTTGGTTTCTTCTACTGATGGGTGGTACTTTGGCATGTGTGGTAGTAGGTTATTATCAAAGAACCGTATGTTTACTTGTCTGGACAAACCCGATCTGGCTATGTGTATTAGGATTCTGAAATCCATTGTGCCCGATGGCTACATGCAAATCTTGTTATTTTTGCTTCAATCCCGCTTGGATTTTTGTAATGATGAAGATTTTTGGGGCTCCAGACAAGTTGCTGTTATTGTTTCTGATCTTACAGAGTTGAATCAAATGAAAAGATGGTTCTTCATTCCCTAGCACCTGTTTATTGTCATATCATCCGGTTGTTTGTTTTTTCTTCGCTTTCAAGTTATATGGGTGCGGATTGTTATGTTCTGATGAATTTACTTGCTACCAGATGGCACATTCTGACAAGGTTGTGTAACTAGTGTGTAATTTGACGTACTACATACTTGTATCTCTTCCGTGTTACGCGATCTGGGATCTGAGAATGTCATAGCCAAGTAGTAACTAAACAATGTAGTAATTCCCAAATTCAAGTTTAAGCCAAGGTTAAAATGCAAAAGCAAAACTTGTTACGCGATCCAGCATCCAGGCGTTGTCAAGTAATGGAAACGTCAGGAAAGCTAAATGTAATGGTATTGCATCACATTCTCATAACGTATTACACAGCCCAGCGTACTGGGAAGATCCGGATATTTACATCTGAGTGATTATACCAGGATTTCACCTCTTCGCCTTACGGCCATGTAGCTGACAACAACTTGCCCACGCCTTCTGTTTTTAACTGTACGCTCTACAGAAACAAATAACAAAACAACACTAAGCGCTACATCTCTTTCGAGTTATATCCACGTCCGTCCTCATGTATGCACAAAACAAGTCCGTCACAAGTTGCCCCTCAGCCTCTCCAGTCTCTCGAGATGAGACCTGAGCCAGGCAAACTCGTGTCTCATCCTCTCCATGTGTGCCTCCGCTAGCTGCATCTCCTCGCCTAGTAAGCTTATTCTTTTCTGAACCCACTCTATGCTTTCCGCGCTGCTGAAGCTACTAGCAGAGGACCCATGAGGAACCATTTGGACCTGGGGCGATCTAGTTAGTAGAACTATGATGGTTATCTGCAACAAAAAATTAGTGTCAAAACAGCCTGCAAAGAGAATTATTTACTATCTTAATGCGAATGTTTAGTTCAGATTCAATTTTTTATTTCCAGCTTTGTTCAGTTCATTTTCACCTTATAATTCTTTGATGGAGATATTAAAAGCCAAATAACTAGAAAGAACCAGAAGTAGGGTTATTACTCTCTTATCAATCAAAATAATATGAACTCTCTAATAGAGTGAATAATAAGCCATAAGTACTTGCCTGCATTAGTATAATTAAGGCCACCAGCGCCACTGCTAGCAATGGACCAAATCGACTTGATTTCATAAACGATATTAGTGAACCCCACAAATCTTGTGATGTGGATGCCATAGAAGAATCCCTTCCTGTTCTCTGTTGCTGATCTTGAATAGGAGCAATGAGAGTTCTAACACCAGATTCTTCTTGTGCACAAGTCACATCTGGAACTGTATTTTCCAATGTATTTTCCTCATTTGCTGCCCCTGATTGAAGATCAGACTCACTTGAGCTGGATGCACCTGTAGGGGTGAATAGCGACAGTCAGTTGGTTCAGAGCTTATTGCTCGTAGCTAAATATAATGTAATTCGATGAAGAAAAGAGGAAACTGTAGAAAAAGAATAAATAAGAGAACTACTCCCTCCGGTTTTTAGTAGATGTCGACGGCTAGTTCAATTTTGAACTAACCAACTCATATATTAAAAACTGGAGGAAGTATGCAGACTTAATATACAGACCTTTTGATTGAGAGCTGCTCTCCTGCTTCAAAAGATCATGACCCTAAAAAATACAAGATGGGAAATATCATACTATATTTTAGACAGTATACCATCTAAAACATCAGGTATAGCAATATCATCATGGGATCAGAAAAGACATACTAGCTTAATCCAGACCCCGAAAACTTCACGGCATTCATCTTTGGTTGACTGCTCTATTTTCCCTGAGATTTAGAGATTTAAAGAATAAGCATGGCACAATCACATGGTTTGGACTATATTGTACTTTTATTTTTTGTGAATTAATTGCACCAAATTATAATGACAATGATAGTTAGGAAATATTCCATACAGAAGCAAAATTTAAATAAGGCTGGAATTTAATCCACATTAGAAGATCTGCATATAAGTCTCTAACAATTACCCACAGCTCTATTGATTGCGGTAAAATCCCTTGACCCTTTAGTTCCATTCAAGAAAACTAGAAATAGTGAAAAACAAAATTTGACCAAATAAATACTTCCTCTGGTTTTAAATATATGACACCGTTGACTTTTTCTTTGAACTTTGACCAACAATATATATTTAGCTATTTGCACAAATATTTATAGACAAGACAAATGGTCAAAGTAACACAAAAAGTCAATGGTGTCATAAATTTAAAACTGGAGGGAGTATATAACAAGTAACACCAGGAGCTTGCTTTGTAAACTATGTTTAGGCTTATCGACACACAAAAACGGAAGTTCCCATTGGAAATAAAAGACATAAGCTTGTAACAGGCTGACAGCAGAAAGCTTGAAGTAATGAAGCAGACAGCTTAACTCAACTAACAAATTATCTCAGGGAAACTATAGCAGGGACAATTCAGCTGGCAGAAAGCAAGGCTAAATAGATCCTAAGAACGTCGATGATGTACTTTGGAAGTTATGAAGCATACAGGATACAAGGATGTATCTTAACTCTCTATATCATTCTTGTCCAATAATATTCAGGATCAAGGGATCTATCTTACCTCTAAATATGGTTTTCTTTGAGAAGGCAACATTAATGTATATCCTGAGGAAACAACTGCTCTCGTCTTTGCTGTCTTGTTCAAGATCCCAGATACCCTGTACAGGGTAGGCAACAATAAGTTCAGACAGAGTAAAGAATAAGAGCAAATGAATATTTATTGTTTATATATCATTGAGATCCAGATAAGCTAGAATTCTTTTCTAGAAAGAGCATATTATGTGACGGAAAGAAAAAATCAAGATGGAAATTCTATCTATTTATCATCAATGACACAAAGAAGCCAGAATTATTTTTCCTAACAACGCTGATTTTTGATACCCATGTCTAATTGTCAAGACGGTAGAGTTCAGTTCTTTAACTTGTTTGTTTCAGCTACAAGCTTTTCTTCACTTTTTGCTCAACTTTTATTTCATGATCGAGTTCACTAGATGAAGTAATCTATAGGTACATAGTGAAAGCACATGCTAGTAGAGTAAAAATAATTTACCTCACACTATGCCCAGTCTAAGAAAAAAACATATATTCTCATAGTTTGTTGGACAAAAGCAATTTGAAGCCATATAAACCAACATAACCAACAGCATTGTGGATTCCTCACCTCGACAGTGAAGTGGTCACCATATGGTGCATCGCCGATTGACTGAGAAGTCTGAATCACTAGATGTCTGTGAACGAGAGAAAAAAGGGGAAGTACAATGATGTTTCAATGTCAATTATTCTTCAGATGGAAAAAACAACAATAAACAAGATTATGGTAAAATCAAAGGGAAAGAGAGAGATTCTAGAACGGATACAATCATCCCAAAATACAAATGATACAACTATTATGCGTGCATCTTGCAATCTACAGCATGTACAACGTAATCAAGGTAAACCAGAGTAACCAATATAAAACTATAGAAAAAAAAATGAAGCACAAATTTGATTCCATAAACATCCAAAAGTTTAAAGAATGCACCATGACTGAATGCAAATGGAACTGCACTAGACTGACCTGTTTTTGTAAACATGAAGTTTCTGCACCTCCTGACAAGTCCCAAACTTTGCACCTATAGAAAAGTTCGAAAATTCAAAATAGATATTACTACAAAATTAACCACACATGACACTTGCTATACTCCTCAAAGTATTCAATCAAACTGTTAGCAGAACGCTCTTTACATACCAAGGTAAATTTTGATTGGATGCAAAAATGAGACATTCCTTACAAGTCTTCCCTGCTCATCCAAACACCATTTGGAGCAACTAAATTCTGCAGGTCATCAGGTCTCACTTAGTATACTTTCTATTTCACCAAAAGGTGCTAGTTAAATAACGTTAAGATGATCTAGTGTTAACCTTTGTCACCACATTTTTTGTGGTAATCATCCAGAAAGCCAAAAGCACCATCCGAAAATAGCTTATTATAGAGGACCTCCACAGACACCTGTTGTTAGGATGTTAGAAACATGAAGTCATGTCAAGACCACTATAAAGAATAGTGAAATTTAGCTAACCTGAAATTTTGACTCCGTGATCATAGTGTAGGATTCAGGTACTGTGAGAAAAGCATGCATTTAGCAAAATAACCAATGTAAGAGACGATTGGCACAACAACTAAGATTTAAAAAATGAATAGGGAAAAGGAAGATCACAACAAACCATTAGGAGTATCATCATCAATTGGAACCAAACTGAATGGGTTAGGTTCAATGATGTTATCTTCAATTCCATTCTCCTGCACTTTTGAAAACCTTTTGGAAATATTTATGTCCGAATCACCACTATCGGTAATACTTGCAACAGCTGTACCGATGGAAGACCTACAGTCGAATAAGTTTCAATCAAGAGCCACATATAATAATAAAGGAGAAAGGAAGTTCATTTGAACATGTTAAACCCAAGGCTGTGCTACTGTTTAGAAACAAAAACCTGTCAGGGGTTGATGAATCTTCATCTTGTTTAGACTCTTTGGCTCCTTCCAATAAAACATAACCATTTTCTTCACTGCTACTAGCTGACTTTGTATCCTTCAGAGCGATATAAGTAAAAAACGAAAAGAAGTTTAGAAACAAACAGCACAGCTCCTATGAAGTTGAAGTAATCATGTTGTCATCAAAGCTCTTAACCTGACGTTCGAGAAGCACTCTTGCATCACTATTATGCTGCTCCCAGCCATCTACTATAATCCGATACGCTTCATCACGAGACAAGAAAGATCCAAAAAAGTGCTGCATGTAATGAAACATGAGTACAAGAGATTCAATAATGTAACACAAACAAGAAATTTGGAGCATGACCGATTCCTCACCCTTTTAGTACCAGCAACGATTTCAATCGCATTAGGGAAAATGGCAGCTGTCTTTGCTTTACGTACATCAGTCACCTCTTGCAGAGGAATTGTTTTCTAGATTAAAGGAACAATCTCAGAGCGTTTCTTGAAGTGCAACTCAGTAAATAACACACTAAATAGGACAGTACTGACTTCAGTTCGTTCATTACCTTCGTCTCATATCCGAAAATGTTAGAATAGAAGCATATATGGTGAAGAAATAAATACATATGCCCCTGCAGGATAACACACATTTAGCAACAAAAAAATTATAAAAAAGGTGGCAGCTAAAAACAACATCCTCTTAACAAACTAAAATTGCTAAATTTGCAATTCTGTTGTTCAGAACTAGTCGGACAACCCAATGAAATTTTAATAAAATAGATTACTCAGTAAAAGTTTTAATAAAATTGAAGGTACAACAATGCACGAACAAGTTAAATATCACATGCAAGGTCGCAAATGGCCATGCACATTTTATTTTAAGGATAGATCATTTTTGCTATTTGATGTGTTAATGCACATTTAAGGTAGAATAACTCATTGAGTCCTATAATTTTTTACAAACTCTGCTGTATATCCCACCACTGTACGACTCTAGAGCTAGTTAAATAACGTTAAGATGATCTAGTGTTAACCTTTGTCACCACATTTTTTGTGGTAATCATCCAGAAAGCCAAAAGCACCATCCGAAAATAGCTTATTATAGAGGACCTCCACAGACACCTGTTGTTAGGATGTTAGAAACATGAAGTCATGTCAAGACCACTATAAAGAATAGTGAAATTTAGCTAACCTGAAATTTTGACTCCGTGATCATAGTGTAGGATTCAGGTACTGTGAGAAAAGCATGCATTTAGCAAAATAACCAATGTAAGAGACGATTGGCACAACAACTAAGATTTAAAAAATGAATAGGGAAAAGGAAGATCACAACAAACCATTAGGAGTATCATCATCAATTGGAACCAAACTGAATGGGTTAGGTTCAATGATGTTATCTTCAATTCCATTCTCCTGCACTTTTGAAAACCTTTTGGAAATATTTATGTCCGAATCACCACTATCGGTAATACTTGCAACAGCTGTACCGATGGAAGACCTACAGTCGAATAAGTTTCAATCAAGAGCCACATATAATAATAAAGGAGAAAGGAAGTTCATTTGAACATGTTAAACCCAAGGCTGTGCTACTGTTTAGAAACAAAAACCTGTCAGGGGTTGATGAATCTTCATCTTGTTTAGACTCTTTGGCTCCTTCCAATAAAACATAACCATTTTCTTCACTGCTACTAGCTGACTTTGTATCCTTCAGAGCGATATAAGTAAAAAACGAAAAGAAGTTTAGAAACAAACAGCACAGCTCCTATGAAGTTGAAGTAATCATGTTGTCATCAAAGCTCTTAACCTGACGTTCGAGAAGCACTCTTGCATCACTATTATGCTGCTCCCAGCCATCTACTATAATCCGATACGCTTCATCACGAGACAAGAAAGATCCAAAAAAGTGCTGCATGTAATGAAACATGAGTACAAGAGATTCAATAATGTAACACAAACAAGAAATTTGGAGCATGACCGATTCCTCACCCTTTTAGTACCAGCAACGATTTCAATCGCATTAGGGAAAATGGCAGCTGTCTTTGCTTTACGTACATCAGTCACCTCTTGCAGAGGAATTGTTTTCTAGATTAAAGGAACAACCTCAGAGCGTTTCTTGAAGTGCAACTCAGTAAATAACACACTAAATAGGACAGTACTGACTTCAGTTCGTTCATTACCTTCGTCTCATATCCGAAAATGTTAGAATAGAAGCATATATGGTGAAGAAATAAATACATATGCCCCTGCAGGATAACACACATTTAGCAACAAAAAAATTATAAAAAAGGTGGCAGCTAAAAACAACATCCTCTTAACAAACTAAAATTGCTAAATTTGCAATTCTGTTGTTCAGAACTAGTCGGACAACCCAATGAAATTTTAATAAAATAGATTACTCAGTAAAAGTTTTAATAAAATTGAAGGTACAACAATGCACGAACAAGTTAAATATCACATGCAAGGTCGCAAATGGCCATGCACATTTTATTTTAAGGATAGATCATTTTTGCTATTTGATGTGTTAATGCACATTTAAGGTAGAATAACTCATTGAGTCCTATAATTTTTTACAAACTCTGCTGTATATCCCACCACTGTACGACTCTAGACAGAAAAGAGCTTTGGACCCACTAGGACAGCACATGCCTAACATTATTCGTACAGCAGTGGGTAAAACCAGTCAGATGTGAAGCTTTTTTGATTTTTTTAAAAGGCCAAACTATGGTTGCTCATTGAACCCTCCTGACTGCGGAGAGGTGGTTCAGGAGATAATAAATTTAGTAGAAAGCAATATAAATTCAACATAGACATATGGTCACAGTTCAGGTTTTTATTTATAAGTGTGCCAGTCTATAACATGAATAAAAAAAAAACTAACAGACAATGTATCTTCTTTCAACTTGTGAGGCATCTGTTTAAAACAACCTCTTGGGAGATTCTCCAACTGGATGAAGGCTATATTGCTGCACTAGAATGGGTAGGTAAAGCAAATTTGTTTACATGACTAAGATTTGATAGACTTGCTGCACTAGATGGGTAGTAAATGTCTTTCAGTGATGACTCATGCACATATTTTTTATTTATTTCTAAGGAACATATTCAAGTAAGTGAGCATAAATGTCCTAAACTGGTAATGCCGAATTCAATTGGAGCAAAATCTGGATGGCATTGGCTGAATACTATGTTAGATCGAATCCATTCTTACATAGTTGACTCATTGATTCTTAGCGTAGACATGACAGATCTAGTATGCCATAACAGAACTTAAGTTCTCACAAATGTACGTACATTCCAAGGTGGTCATAGTGAATGTAAGATGCATAAATGTATCATCAGAATACTATGGTTGGAAGCTGCAATAATTAAGGCAGATTGACATTTGAAAAGAAATACCTGAAGAAGAATATTTTCTTGGAGTGCACAGTTAAAATCTTGAACAAGAACCTGCATGACACAAAATTTTGTGTAAAAAGCCAGCAACTAGTTGCATGCTCACTTTCAGACATACAACTAAAGAGATAAATGTTTTGCTCTATTTAAGTGGACATGATTATACAAAAGAAATCGCATGGCCAGCCCATAATTACTCTAAAATAAAGATACGAACTTGAAATATATTGTGACATGCCATGTTAGACTTACATTTGATTTGAATTAATATCACTAAAAAACCATATATGAGACTACAATTAAACCAATTATCAGCCGAATTACTGAGTATCATCACTCAATATTCACCTAATAGATGGTGATTAAATCAACAGACAATCAACAGGTCACAGAAGATGCCCATGAAAGTACAAACCACCTATCATAAAAAGGCAAACTTGAGAGGATATCAGGTACAATTACTGATCATAACTCAACCAACATTACCAATGAACATGCAGTATACGAAACCAACTTCTCCCCGCAAACAGTACGTCAGTGAATTAACCATGATAAGGTTTGTCCTAGAAAATGACCCGTGATTAAAAAAAAAGGTCAAAGCCCCCACGAAATCAATTCTTTCAACCGCAGTGCGACCACTTGCTCACTGAAATTCCCCTAGAACCGAACGATCGCGACCCAAAGTCAACACCTAGATCGCTGAGGCAGAGGACGCAGCAAGGGATCACTCGACCCCTTACAGCCCGCGCATCGAATTTTACCTCGTCGGGCGGTAGGGCTCTGCACGATCGGAAGCAACCGCGACGCATCAGAAACCAAGCGAGAGAGGTGGATTAGATATTCCGGTTGTCGAATTTGCACGCAATCGCCACCCACCGCGGGGTCGGAGGCGGATAGCTGGTCCCCGGAGTGTGGGGACGCCGGGGAGGAGGCCGCGGACGCATCGACGGCGGGCGGCGCCGACGCGAGGCGCCGCGGTGGGGAGGCCGGCGAGGGCGCGGTGGTGTCGGCGGGGGGGGTCGCGCCG
>LAPY01003946.1:13745-25785 GCA_000970635.1 Eragrostis tef
CCGGGAGGCAGCCGCAGCGGCGCCGGCAGGTGGGCTCGCCGGAAGAGAAGGGCGGTAGGGAAGATTGAGAGAGAAGGGTAGGTGGAGTGACGGGGACGAGAGAGAGAAGGGGGGTTTGAATAATAAAAGCAAGGGCGGTGTTGAGGGTGTGACGGTGACGTGTTCCGGCTCCGGCGTGTCCTCCTCCGTAGTGCGTTCGGCCGTTCCAGACATCGGAGGAGAAGAAAGGAAACGGACGGAGGAGCACTACTACAACTCTAATTTAGATTTTTAATTTATTTTTATTTTTTTGCGAGGAACTCGACTCTCGTTAGTCTGTGGGTTCGTTCGTCTTATGTTTGCAGCAATAGAATTATCTTAAGTTTACCATAGACAAATGTTTATATATAACTTGTCATTATTTGGAATGCCTGAATTTTAACAGTTTCAGAAGAGTTAACAAAATGCATTTCATATAAAAAAATGGACTATAGTTCTTTGGAAGAACTATAACACGAATATTTCGAAAGCGCAATACAAAACATGAGTTTCTAGCGTGATCTAAGATTGTCACTTGGTCTGGAGGTGCAAAATGCCTAATTGTTCATGTTAATCACTCTAGTAGTGCCTTAAAAGTTGTCACTTGGTCCGGAGGTGGAAAGTTGTCTAAGCATTCTTAGGGGTGAAGCTAGGACAGTCTTTCATTCCATGCCGGGCTATCGAATATGATGCGTCAAAGCGAGTTTGATCAAATTTTTAATTTTTTTTAGCTAAAATATGCAAATGCTTGCATTAGATAAGCTAGGCCAAGCTCGTGCTATAGCACCCCAACACGAGATGTGGCTCCACTCTCGATCTAGCATTCCTTGCTCGATGATATGCGAGTCTCTTAGCTGTTATGAGATCGGTCCATCCTTCAAGAGAAGAACAATTCCTTTTTTTATGTGGATGTGTTGTAATTGCATTCATTCCTCTTTTTAGTAATATATCAATGTACTGCTTATTTACCTGAAAATATGTAATATGTTCTCTTTAACAATATAAGACATGGATAAGACTAGATAAGGTTGCCCTTACCCTAGTCTAAACAACCAATTCGTCCTCTTTTGGCCATAGCAGCCAGCACCAACAAAAACGGAGCCAAAAGCACCGATAAAATAAACCAAGAACATTGCCACGTTATATTCTACACACACTCGCCTGCATTATCATATCCAAGCCCGTTGCCCATGCTCTATTTCGAAACGCTGCCGTTTACAATCGTTATTGTAGCACTTAAAAAATTAGCGAGTTGCAAAACCGACGACAAAATGATTGGAGTCTGATGGAACACCAGCACCGGCACGCCGTGTTTGGGCTGGGCGTCGGGAAAGGGCAACAGAATGCGTGCCGGCTTCGACCAGGGAGAATCATCGGGGCGCCGGGGCCACGGCGACGGTGACACGGGCCCGGTGCCGTCGGTGGCGGTGGTAGCCCGTCGGCGCCTCCGCTTCCCTCGCGATCGCGACGTGCTGCTTAACGCGCGCGATGCCGCGAACGGACAAGGCTGCTAGCTCGGCTCGGACCAATGAGGCTGCCGTATGGGACCGTCCTAAAGTGCATGGATTTCGTGTACTTGTCCGAGAGCCCGGACATAGCGGCTGTAATTCAGGGGCTCCGTCGATTTGCACACGGTCACATATATCGCTGAGGACCTTTTTCAGTCCAATTTTCTGGTGTGCATCGGAGGTCAGATGAAGTCGCATGTGCAGCAATTTTTCAGACTGAACCGTATGTAGGAACTTAGCAACTTTTAGCCGATTTTGTTAGTCACATCCCGCCTGACTTTGATCCATCATCAAATTCATTGAGAATTATCACAACCAAATTGCGAAAGGGCCCATGATAATTATGAAGGGGTCAACAATGGTGTTCCTGATGCTCGCAAAAAAAAAACAATGGTGTTCCTGAAAGTGAGATGTGAGCCACTAAATATTTATTATAGCTAATGTTACACTCCTTTCGGTCTTTCAAAAGTTTTCATTATGGGATGATTCTAACTTTTAATCGGTGACTAACGATTCTTTTTTGGAGGAAAGGGTAATTTTATTAATCACCCCGGTCTTTGAAGAGACCACGAATGAGCGTACTGTGTATCCACAGGAAATAATAGAAAGGAATAACGAAAAGAAAACAAAGGAAAAAACTACAGAAACAAGCTCTTAATGCAAAACACCACAGTGCGCTCCACGCGATCAACCAAATTGTGTGTGGATTGAGCTTTATTTCACCCACAGCTCCTGTAGTCTCCTCGCCATGGAGATCCTGTTCGCCTTCATCCCTTCTCCTTCTTCGCTGCCTCTGCATCCTCCCCCTGCAGTCATCTTGTTCGAACCTGCATATAAACTGCCAGCTACCATAGCTAGCCGCGACCAAACAACTCAAAATAACCAAACACCTCAATGCATCCAAGAGTATGCTTTTTTCATTATCCATTGTGCCTTTCCCCTCTTCAGGAGCCTTAAGCAACATTCTCCATAATTCCAGGACTTTTATTACAAGCCTACTAAGAAACATCCGCAAATCACACGTATAGAGTTGTGGTTACCATATGTTTGGTCCTATAAATTTATTCTGATAGAAAAGCATGATTAAAATCAGTGTTCAGATTATCGGCAGAAAAAAAATTTCGGGACCCAGCGATAATGACGAAATTAACGAATTTCGCCGATTTTCCGAAATTTCGGGCTGAAATTTTTCAAACGAAAATTTGAATTTGACCAAAATTTGTCCGAAATTTGGTCCGAAAAAATTCGAAATTTTGAACGAATTTCGGTAAAATTTCATCGATGAAAAACAGGAGCAGATAAATAGATTAGTCTCAACTCTCAAGTCATTTCAAGAATACTAACATACAGACAGTCTCAAAATCCATAATTGTCCATGCGTAAATCCACATCCATACAAGTTACATACTTACAATTTATGCAATTAGCTTATCCTAATTTAACAAGGCTCCAGGACTTCGAACTTACAAGTCCGAGCCTCCAAAGCACACAGTCCATGTTAAGAACTAACTAGTCAAAATATATCCAAAAGTTACTACTTGATTGTCATGCCAAAATATCTCACCCCATAGATTTATGGTGCAGTCCTACTTCTTGCTACCTATAGCATGGATAAAAGTATTTGTCATCAGAACAAACTCAACCTTTGAGACAATTTCTTTTTGCAAGAATATGGCATCACCATAGATAAGGTTGTGCACGTTCACAGTCTTCTTCCTGCAGTTCCTATAAGGCCGATTGTTGTTGTCCTCACCTAAAACAATCATAAACCAGCAAGAATTAGTAAGCACAAATATATAAGCTACAGGGCAACATTTCACTCAACCTGTTTGGTCTGTTGCTTCCCCTTGCCCATGCTCGTCATCTCCTTCGCCATCCTTGGAACCACCATCACCAGTATCATCAGTCTCACTGACCGCATTACCACTGGAGCTGGAGTCTGCCGTTTCCACGTCGCATGGAGTCGCCGTGTCACTGTCACTTCCAACATATTCATCCTCCACATCCTCGTTTGGTTGCTTCCTGCGTCTTTTATTCTTTACACCTTTGTCACGCTTTCTCTTTCCAGCAAGACTTGCTTCCCATGCTTCACGACGCAGCTCGCGAGAAGGTTGGCCATCTTGCTCATCAAGAATCGGCTGTGATTCAGCCATTGATCCATTAAGCCAATCTGTGATTGGGTTAGTATCATCAAAGAGTGCAACATCCATCATAGCCCCAAAAGGATCTGCAACCTTCTCTTGATGATCAACTTCTAACCATTTTATGGAAAAACATTTGTTCATTACAATATACCATAAAATTGATGATGCTGTCACCTGTATGTCCAGTCCAAGAATCACACATAACGCTCACACCATACTGATCCCAATCTTTCTTGAAACCTTCTAGATTCTCCAATAGTTCATCATAGTTGGTCTGCAATTTATACAAATATTAGACATAGCCAAATGATAAGGAATATTAAAATAAGTCAGAAACAAAAGTTAGAAAAATGACAAGGAATATATACTTGCAAGTATGGGCCATCGATCTCTTCACCAGTTGGGCATGGCACACCCTCACCAAGTTGTTGAGTCAATTTAATCGCTGCCCGAAAGTAAGGACAGTCAGCTTTTTTCCCAGCAATGTCATATTGATCCATTAAGCCAATCTGTGATTGGGTTAGTATCATCAAAGAGTGCAACATCCATCATAGCCCCAAAAGGATCTGCAACCTTCTCTTGATGATCAACTTCTAACCGTTGGATTGCTAGTTTCAAGTTGTAATGTACAAACACCAACTTGTGAAGTTTAGCATAACTTAGCCTGTTTCTAAGTTTTGTGTGTACCAATGAAAACGTACTCCAATTCCTCTCCCAGCCACTTGAAGAAACACATTGTGACACTATCCGTAATGCATACTTCTGCAAATCTTTAGTGTCTCCACCATAAAGACTCCACCAGTTAGCTGCAAAGGGACATGAGAATTATTGATCTTAAATTTTAAAATTTTGTAATTCTTGTTGAAAGAATAGCAAAAGAACATATCTGGGGTCACATCGCATGATAATGCTGCCAACCGAGCTGTTGTCGTACCAAACATTTCTTTCTTGGGTTTGAAAAACTGGAATTCAGAAATAGCCCGAACTGCACTCTCAGGAGACTTTCAATTGCAAGTGGGAGTTCCTTCAAGTACTCTGTCTCAGAATGGAAATCAAACTTGTAGTGTGCTTCAGGATTAAGTACACCAGCTACAAGGATAATGATAACAAATTGATATATATTAAAAATTCAAAAATCATTACAATATAGAAAAGATTGCAAAAAAGGCAGTTGAGCCAATCATACCTACAACCATTAGAGTGTTGTTGTTCATATATTCGACCCGTTTGTCCAGCAATGACAAAACATTCTTTAAGACATCTCGATGACCACTTAGATGAGCTTCCAATTGATGTCTAGTTGCCATCACCCTTGGTAGGAATCCTGAGATAGTCCCAATCTTTTGTGAATCAGCAAATCGCAGCAAATAATAGATTGGTCTCACTATATCCAGCACGAACTTGACATTATCCCACCACTGGCGGTTTGACAAGCACTCATCAGCATAAAGATACTCATTATCTACATTGTAATCATTATGTCTCCACTCCTGGGATGCCATCCATTGACGGAACTTGTCCATTCTATCCCAAAAGCTTTGCAGGAAGACAAAGACAGTTCCAAACCTTGTAGCATTCCAACGGTACAGCTCTCCACCAATGTGGCGCTTCATCTCAGCATGCAATCTGTTGTGATTGTAAAAGAACTTGCAGATTCGTTGGGCACTAGAAACAACCTTGTCCACAAATGTGAACTTCCCTATGTCCTTGAGCAGAAGGTTGATGGTGTGTGCAGCACACGGCTGCCAAATGATGTGGGGATACTCCTTGGTGAGCTGGAAGCATGCTTTCTTATAGTTTGAGCCATTGTCAGTTACAATCTGCACAACTCTATGAACTCCAATTTCGCCTACTACCACCTCTTTGATACAATCATAAAGGAAGCTAGCATTCTGAATTTGACCAGTTGCATTGATTGTTTTATGGAAAAACATTTGTTCATTGCAATATACCATAAAATTGATGATGCTGTCACCTGTACGTCCAGTCCAAGAATCACACATAACGCTCACACCATACTGATCCCAATCTTTCTTGAAACCTTCTAGATTCTCCAATAGTTCATCATAGTTGGTCTGCAATTTATACAAATATTAGGCAAATGATAAGGAATATTAAAATAAGTCAGAAACAAAAGTTAGGAAAATGACAAGGAATATATACTTGCAAGTATGGGCCATGGATCTCTTCACCAGTTGGGCATGGCACCCCCTCACCAAGCTGTTGAGTCAATTTAATCGCTGCCCGAAAGTAAGGACAATTTGCTTTTTTCCCAGCAATTTCATTAGCATGATACCACTTAGCCCACGCTCTGCCAAGTTTTTCTTTGAACTCTTTAAGGTTGAAAGCACGGTCAATCCTTGGCTGCACAGGTGCTCTGCTCCGTGCCAAGTCAAGTCAAACCCTCCTCTTTTTCTAACAAAAGCTTGACGACCACCGCCCGCGCAGCTTGCCGTGGTACTTCTACTCCTGCTACTAGAACCACTCACAATGTTTGCCCTGCTCATATTGAGATCCTTCAACGATCTTCTCAGTGCAACCTGCACGTCATCACCATCATCAGTCGGACTTATAGAAAAATGAGAAGTTATAAGAAAATAAATAAGAAACAATCTGTAAAGTCCAATAATTACCTGCATGTCATCGTCCTCATCACTAGGAATTTCAATGCAGTTACTGTCTTTTCCTGTGAGAACATCAACTATTTGTGCAATATCATCCTCTACTCTCAGTCTGCGGTTCTTGTTTGCTCTCCTCTTTGCCCTCCCTGCTAATCTGGTTGATTTCATCATTTGTCGCACATCCGTCGGCACCTTTGTGCACTCTGTAACATTACCAGGAATCCCAGCAAGATGTTCTCTAAACCGGGTAGCACCACCACCTTTAATTTGCTTGTTGCAGTAGTTACACTTAAATCCAGCACCAACAGGATCACCGTGAGACCATACATACACCAGATTCCGGTTTGGCAAGGATCAGAGTTGGCATTAAAACAAATTAGCATTCGTACTAAAACTAATTGCTAGTCCTAGTTTGCTAGACATCAAAGCATTGTCCGTTTAACACAATCACTTCCATATGTTAAATATGAGGTGAACTAGGTGTTGATCTACCGTCAAGTGTTGGAAATAAACGAATTAAAGCAAGAATCGACCACTGTCAGGAATATAAGGAGCTAAGCAGCGCATGACCTGAAATAAATAAGAAACAATCTGTACAGTCCAATAATTACCTGCATGTCATCGTCCTCATCACTAGGAATTTCAATGCAGTTACTGTCTTTTCCTGTGAGAACATCAACTATTTGTGCAATATCATCCTCTACTCTCAGTCTGCGGTTCTTGTTTGCTCTCCTCTTTGCCCTCCCTGCTAATCTGGTTGATTTCATCATTTGTCGCACATCCGTCGGCACCTTTGTACACTCTGTAACATTACCAGGAATCCCAGCAAGATGTTCTCTAAACCGGGTAGCACCACCACCTTTAATTTGCTTGTTGCAGTAGTTACACTTAAATCCAGCACCAACAGGATCACCGTGAGACCATACATACTCCAGATTCCGGTCTGGCAAGGATCAGAGTTGGCATTAAAACAAATTAGCATTCGTACTAAAACTAATTGCTAGTCCTAGTTTGCTAGACATCAAAGCATTTTCCGTTTAACACAATCACTTCCATATGTTAAATATGAGGTGAACTAGGTGTTGATCTACCGTCAAGTGTTGGAAATAAACGAATTAAAGCAAGAATCGACCACTGTCAGGAATATAATGAGCCAAGCAGCGCATGACCTGCCTGACCTATCTGCCCATGTAAATACGTGCGTCAATCGCAAATAGAACAAGAAAGAACCAGTTTAAATGGACGGATACCTGCTCCTGCGGTAGCATTTGCGCCCCCATTCCCGCCTCCACAGCCAGCATCGACACCCATGTCCACGGTGCCGGCACCGGCATCAGCTACTGTCCTGCGCCCATCAAGACGTCTTCCTTGTCCCAGCCCATCTACGTCTCGCTCATTGCGGCTGGGAGCATCATCCATGGCTGGATCTGAGTGGGGAAGGTGAAGAGAGGGAGGGATTCACGAGTGTGGACTGGACATCGGAGAGGAGAGAGAAATGAAATTCCAGCCGGCTAGGGTTTCGCCGGCACTTTTAACCCCATGGAGATGAATAAGCAGGCTGTGTGGGCTCTGCCGGGCCAAAGAAAAATTCAAATTGGGCCGAAATATTTGGGCCGATAAATCAGTTTACCGCCTTGGGCCGATAAGCCGAGATTTCGGCGAATTTCGGCCGAAATTCTTTTCACTGATTAAAATTGTATTTTGGCGACTGTGTCTTGTACAAAAAACCAACTATTCGCCGTCAAAAAAAAAGAAACCATAGAAAACTAGGAGTAGTTTGCTACCTCTTGGTGCTATGGATAAAAATAAGTCTATTGATTGCACAAATCTAAGAACGTCTTATGGGATGAGAAGCAGTTGACATCCTTTTGTTTGTTTTGTCTATCTACTATATGAACCTTCATCAGGATTCATAATTTAACAAAGCTCCTATCTTAATACATGGAGTTATCCATTTTTATTAAACATACGCAATACGCATGAACTTGTGGATGTGTAGGCAAGATTAATCATGTAACTGTCCACCAAGCCAATTTGTTTTGGGAGCTTTTTTTTCGTCCAGAATAAGGTTTGGAGTTCTTCCTTTTTAAAAAAATAATCCGTATAATTGAAATCGTGATGGAACCAACAAGACATACCTCGTCCAAGCTGGATATTGTCTAAGATGATTGAGGTCGGGTATCTGAAGAAAGAAATATTTCTGTACGTCTATCTCTACAATATATAATGTTCACTCAAGGTTGTTAGCTCAAGATTTTCAGTTCGCTGCCATTCAAATTCATGTTGAATTGGGACTGTTTTGAATTGAGTTCAACTCAATCATCCAGGTTTTTTTATATTTTATCTTATACAAGCCAAATTGTCATAGTTGCAACCGTCACATGCTTCGGTGGTAAGTTTAATTGTCCTCTAGTTTGAATCCCAGCAGCATCATTGAATTTTTACTTGTTACATTCTTTTGGGGATGGTGTGGATTAGGCCGTGCACGAGAGCACGCATGAAAGGCGAGCTCATTCGCTTGTGGAGCTAATAAAGGTCCTTTGATCCGCCACCCAACTCTTCGCTTTCGTTTTATTTTTAAAATTAGTTCAACAGCTAGCATTGTTCATTTTGGAGGACAATTAGTCCCTATCCAGATCCTTAAGATTTATAATCTCTGGAGTCCATTTGTCATTAATTTGCATTTGTTTGCTTATTATTTGAAGCGCGTATTTTGCAAATAGAGAGTACAATTATGAGGAGGAGAAACCGAGTTTGAGGAGGAGATGCTGAGGACATCAATGAGGCAAGTCTCAATCTGTTTGTTGGAGTTGATTTTATTGCATAAAATGCTTAGACCTGATTTGTAAAATCCTATGCATTCCTCAACTGGATAGAGAGATGCAGATTTGGAGTTTTTAAAAGTACATTTTATATTTTCTTTGCTCAATCAATTGGCACGTAAAATTGTCGGCCCCGTAGCGCGCATGCACTTTGCAAAACGATCCCTATTATTTTAACAGTTCACAATTTTCATTTGTGTTTGTTTTTTCTACGCCTTGTGCTATAACAAGTTGTTTATATACACACATGTGGAGTTTCTTCAAAGCGAGAGGTGACCATGCCCCCCCCTCCCGCCCCCAAAATAAATAAATAAATAAATAATAAATACTTTTAGAATTATCTTAGAAACAAATTTATTATCACTCCTTTACTCGTGAAAGGTAATTAAAAGATTAAAAAATTGACGCTAATTGAAAGGTAAAATTGATTGTGACGACCAATCATTCCCCTTTCCAAAACTACAGTGTTCCAAGGACACATATTAAAGAAAAGGAAAAAAAACAAACACCACCCTAACCTGCAAATTCGGTGCATTGAGCATTTTAACGTCAAAATGCCGGAATAAAAAAGAATAAAAACGTTTGAACACAATAACACCTTGAACTCTGTGATTTGTTGTTTCGATGAAATGAACATGGGACGTCGAAACTCTAGTCTCCTGCCTCTAGAGTCTACACAGCGCGGTGCAGCCGCGCCAGCGCCACGTCATCAAATCGAGACTCGGGGGTACGCCGTACGCGGCAACTGGGCTGCCACGTTCGACAGCCGAAAAACGTCCAAAAGCCCAACAAAAACCCCACCCCAAACGCGAACCCCAAAAGCCGCACGGGACGAGGACAACAAGGAACGCGCAGAAGCGGAATCGGAAGCGAAACCCAAACTCCAGGGAGCGAGCGAGAGAGAGCTAGCCAGCGCGGCGAGAGGCGCGCATCATCCGAACCCTAACCCTAGACATCCCCTGCCCTCGTCGCCGGCGGCGATGGCGATGGACGCGGAACGGCGGCAGGCGGAGCTGATCGAGCAGTTCTCGGCGCAGGCGGCGGCGCTGTCCTCTGCGCCGCAGCTGGCCGCGCTGGTGCTCGAGGCCACCTCCCACCCGGCGCTCTTCGCCTTCTCCGAGCTCTTCGCCCACCCGGCCCTCTCCAAGGTACGCGCCCGTAATAACTTCGTATAGCCTCAAGATTTTCAGTTCGCTGCCATTCAAATTCATGTTGAATTGGGACTGTTTTGAATTGAGTTCAACTCAATCATCCAGGTTTTTTTATATTTTATCTTATACAAGCCAAATTGTCATAGTTGCAACCGTCACATGCTTCGGTGGTAAGTTTAATTGTCCTCTAGTTTGAATCCCAGCAGCATCATTGAATTTTTACTTGTTACATTCTTTTGGGGATGGTGTGGATTAGGCCGTGCACGAGAGCACGCATGAAAGGCGAGCTCATTCGCTTGTGGAGCTAATAAAGGTCCTTTGATCCGCCACCCAACTCTTCGCTTTCGTTTTATTTTTAAAATTAGTTCAACAGCTAGCATTGTTCATTTTGGAGGACAATTAGTCCCTATCCAGATCCTTAAGATTTATAATCTCTGGAGTCCATTTGTCATTAATTTGCATTTGTTTGCTTATTATTTGAAGCGCGTATTTTGCAAATAGAGAGTACAATTATGAGGAGGAGAAACCGAGTTTGAGGAGGAGATGCTGAGGACATCAATGAGGCAAGTCTCAATCTGTTTGTTGGAGTTGATTTTATTGCATAAAATGCTTAGACCTGATTTGTAAAATCCTATGCATTCCTCAACTGGATAGAGAGATGCAGATTTGGAGTTTTTAAAAGTACATTTTATATTTTCTTTGCTCAATCAATTGGCACGTAAAATTGTCGGCCCCGTAGCGCGCATGCACTTTGCAAAACGATCCCTATTATTTTAACAGTTCACAATTTTCATTTGTGTTTGTTTTTTCTACGCCTTGTGCTATAACAAGTTGTTTATATACACACATGTGGAGTTTCTTCAAAGCGAGAGGTGACCATGCCCCCCCCTCCCGCCCCCAAAATAAATAAATAAATAAATAATAAATACTTTTAGAATTATCTTAGAAACAAATTTATTATCACTCCTTTACTCGTGAAAGGTAATTAAAAGATTAAAAAATTGACGCTAATTGAAAGGTAAAATTGATTGTGACGACCAATCATTCCCCTTTCCAAAACTACAGTGTTCCAAGGACACATATTAAAGAAAAGGAAAAAAAACAAACACCACCCTAACCTGCAAATTCGGTGCATTGAGCATTTTAACGTCAAAATGCCGGAATAAAAAAGAATAAAAACGTTTGAACACAATAACACCTTGAACTCTGTGATTTGTTGTTTCGATGAAATGAACATGGGACGTCGAAACTCTAGTCTCCTGCCTCTAGAGTCTACACAGCGCGGTGCAGCCGCGCCAGCGCCACGTCATCAAATCGAGACTCGGGGGTACGCCGTACGCGGCAACTGGGCTGCCACGTTCGACAGCCGAAAAACGTCCAAAAGCCCAACAAAAACCCCACCCCAAACGCGAACCCCAAAAGCCGCACGGGACGAGGACAACAAGGAACGCGCAGAAGCGGAATCGGAAGCGAAACCCAAACTCCAGGGAGCGAGCGAGAGAGAGCTAGCCAGCGCGGCGAGAGGCGCGCATCATCCGAACCCTAACCCTAGACATCCCCTGCCCTCGTCGCCGGCGGCGATGGCGATGGACGCGGAACGGCGGCAGGCGGAGCTGATCGAGCAGTTCTCGGCGCAGGCGGCGGCGCTGTCCTCTGCGCCGCAGCTGGCCGCGCTGGTGCTCGAGGCCACCTCCCACCCGGCGCTCTTCGCCTTCTCCGAGCTCTTCGCCCACCCGGCCCTCTCCAAGGTACGCGCCCGTAATAACTTCGTATAGC